>CAJFCO010000087.1:1325148-1355226 GCA_904066015.1 Synergus gifuensis
GAATATTGAAATAGCAAGTATTGATATTAAATTTCTTTCAGTGTAGTCACTACACTGAGAAACCCGTGTTTGTATTTATTGTTAAAAAGCACACTAGATTTTACTATCTGAACTTTACAATGAGGGGCAAAAAGCAAATTTTAATAATATTTACTAACCTCAATAGTAACTCGTAGCTCCTTACAGAATTATAAAGTTATAATTATAAATTTATAATTATAAATTATAAATTATAATTATAAATTTATAATTATAAAGTTATAATTGTAAAATTATAATTATAATTAGAAATTATAATTATATTTTAGAATAAGAACTAAAACTATTGCAGTATTTGTAAACTGTTTAGTAAAATGATGCGCAGAGACCATGCGCATCGAATTACTATCTGGGTTAGTAAAATATGTACAGTCAGAATAGCAAAAAATAAAAGCTTTGAAGGGACCTAACTTCACACTGTAGCCTACATAAATTAATATTCTAGCCTACACATATTATATAATATCAAACATTAGCAATTACATACATACATATATGCACTGAATACAATTACATATATTATTAAGCTGAAACAGAAATATCAAGTTAGAAGAAAACGAGGCTGGCGGGAATCGAACACTGGTCATTGGGGCAGCAATCGGGCGATGTTCCATCTAACCTACAAGACATTACGAGAGTGAGGAATAAAAACGTCCATATGACTATCTATAATATCCGTTGTTCGACAATCGGCACACGTCGGATATGCTCGACTGCGCTCGGTCCAAGACTTGACGTTTTCTGTTAAATCATTTAGTAATTTCTTCTACATATTTAGTATATTATATTACTTAAAATACTTATTACTACTATTCTTTTTGTACAATGTATTAATTTCTGTAATAATTTTTCCTAAATCGGATTTTACTACAGAAAATAGTAAATTTTGCTGTTACTAAATAGGAAACCTTCTTATAAAAATAGTATAACTTATTATGTATGTATTAAAATGTCGAAATTTAAGGATTTTGCCCCAACTTGCTATCGATATTAGTAATTTTTTTAACATAGAGTTTCTCAGTGTAAAGTCAACTAATGGGCTACGTCAGAACATCACATAGTAACGATACATTGTGTTGCCCATCAGTTGAGTGTCAGTGGATCCTGTGTGCCTCAGATGCTATGTATTCTACACAGAAGGGGCTGAAAATAGAAATGGAACAATGACATCCAATGACATCGAAAAAACTTTTGTGTCGAGTGGAGAGCTTCCCTCACCGACAGGAAAACGCCCAGAATTAGTCGTTTCTTTCGCATTTTCCACTTCTGCATCTCCACAGATTCCACCGCTGCCTCCTTTGCCACAGCTAGCAACTGAACCTTCGGGCGGATTTCAATTTCACGTGAATCCATGAAAATCTCGATCTCACTTACTTCCGGACAGTTAAGTGCGAGACGTGTCACAGAAGTTGAGAAGAGGGGGAGAAATCACATGCTTTAAAGGCTTGTACACACCAAGAACGTTTCCGTGGTTTCTATGGCAACGCATTTAAGCTCACTTTAGTATTTCAGTCCACTAGAGTTAGGACATTTGCAATATCTAACAGTAAAAGTATTGACCTGCACTTGCCAACCTTCCGCTTTAACAACCCTTTGGAGAGTATAGTTTCACAGAAGTCGTGAAACGAGCTTAAGTCGAGAGAGGGCTTAGACTTGTGGCACTGTCTCTAAATGTTGCAATGTCTAAAGAAAAATCTTCTCCTCGCATTGAATCGAGTTGTACGGCATTTTCTATCCATATTATATATAGAAAGTACTTTGTAGTTTCGAGATTTGATGAAATAACATTGATTTTACTTTTCACTAAAGTTTTCAGTATTAAAAAGCTTTTATATTGAGGAAAATCTTTGTCCGCACAATATATAGAGAGAATTAAAACTCTCAACGTTTTTGGAACTAATTTATTTTCGTATAGTCAATTAATTTATGGATTGGAGGTTTTTCTTATTCTAAAAAGTTTTATACAAAACTTGTTGATGAATAACTATTCACAAGATTTCCAATCAGTGCATAAATCCCATCTCACTTGCCTTCGAATGAAGGGTTCATCTTCAGAGTTTCTTTTTTATCACTCGAATCTCCATCGCATCTAAGTTTCGTACAATTAAACTTTCATGTGCAAATTCTAGAATGGCAAAGCGAATCATGAAGCCGAGAAAACCTTGATTAGGTATGTCTACTTCAAAGAACCTCTATCTCCTCATAGCTTGGCGAATTAAAAATACTCTTCGAGCATGCTCTTTCAGGTCAATTGTAAGCGACGAACAGGTGTAGGTGAAGTATAACGATGCGATCCTTTAAAACGAAAATTCTCTGTAGTATAGAATATAATAGGGTCTTTTTTCAAGCCCAAGGAACACGACTGTGATTTCTTAGGAAATTCCGCAAGGACTTGAAATTCTAAGGCGAATTTGAATGTATTCTTTCTTTTAAAAATTTTATGAATTCTATTTTTATAAAACTGAATGGTAAATTCTGGGAATATTATATCATCTTCTTTTATAAACTGGGATTGTCCTTTACTTATACAAAAGATGTGTAAATATATTTTTTTTATACCTTAATATAAATACATACATATTATAAAACTGAAAACAACAGTAAAACTCAAAAGTATCTATTGCCCGAAATCAGCAGTTTAGAGAAATGTCAGTTCCGTCAGAGCGATTGGTGGAAATTGTGTGAGTTGCGATGTCAGAGATTACGATAAGCCATCCGAGCAGCGAGAAACAAATGACGTACTAACTGCATATTAACCGAACAGCCTGGATATCTATTGACATTACTGTAAAGGCCAGAGCTTAATTTTACCGAGACGCATATATATACAGTACGGGTTGCGCATGGTTTGATAAAATGGACAGTAGTTTCTCTGCGATATCGGACTCGTAATCGCGTTGTCTTCCGTGATGGATTAGGATACTCCACACGATGGAAACGATTCCGTTTCCGGAGCCAATCGCCCGGACGATCAAGTCGAATTCGCTTAACCTCGTTTTATCATTTTCGCACTTGCGCTCTTCTTTGACATCAATTCAGCTGTTTCAAATCTACAATATTATGTAATTGTATAATACAATCAACAAACACTTAATACATATACCTATATGATTTTGTACCATATTCAGAAATAAATCCTATAAAGTGATATATAATTATATTTACTTTTATCACAAGCAACTCTTATGTCCATCTATTTTCATTAATTTATATTTCGATAATGCATCGACTAAATGGAAGTAATTGAAAATGCATTATTCTAATTAAGTTAATAAACTGACAATTTAATATAACTAGTTCAGAAGCGAGTATATTGAACAGGTGAATTTTTAACTTTACTGCGATGTTATCGCGAATTTCTTTTCGCAAGTGTGCTGTCATGTTTACACGCAAAGTGAAGAATTACGCTTTGTAAGTTCAAGAGATTTCTTCTATTAATGCTTGCGTTAGAAATCATTTTTGATTATTACTGATCATTTACTCTTTCTCTGTAGACCATGGTGAGTGAAAGTAGTTACAGTTTCCAGTCAATGATGTAGTGTAATTGCGCCAGCTGATGCACGGCAGCCGATTAAACGCAGCAACGTCACGATTAACAGATGCATGTCACGATTATCCACAGAAGTCAGGCGATTTATGATTTCACAGAAATAAATCGTACGTACTTCTGCTTCGTATTTTTTTGGTTTCTATTTTGAATCTTGCATCCAAGCGGAAACGTGCAAACAGAAATTGGAAAGGAATATTTAATTTAAATGAAATAAATGTATTGGAGAAGCTCATAAAGAGGACTCAGATAATAAGAAACAATTTATTATTTTTTTAGTTTCTTATAGTATTTCACTCAAAAATTCAATTCTGTCCAAAATTTCTAATCAATAGGACCAGCGAATGTGGCGTTCAAATCCACTTTTCTTTCGCAGAGCGAATTCACCGACCTGACTTGATTTGTGGCTCAATATTTTTCATTTCATCTCAAAGACAGCAAAACGAAACACACTGTGACTTTCTGTAGCCATTTCCAATCTTTATTTCACTACCTTGTGTGACCTATTTCTTGCATATGGGTGATTCTCCACAAACAGGGCACTTTTATGTCCAAAGGATATATTAGTAAAACTATTCGTAGAAAAATGATAAAACTTGGTGAAGATCTTCATTTTAATGCCTTATAATGTGTTCTCAAGTAAAATTCAGATTATGTGATCAAAAATCAGAATAAAATACCATTATATACCCAAAAAACGGGTTTGAAGCATGTCCACGTATACCAAATGCATTTTGCAGCCTCATATTTAAAATATATAGAGCACTGTTTTGAAATTCATGCTTAACAGTCTTACAATATAGCTAAAAAGGTACAATTTATTACAGTAATATTTTAATTTAATTATAATATTCATAACAATATATATCAAAATATGGATGTCTCTGAATACAGTGTGGAGGTCACGACAATACACATATTGCTATAGTTTAACTATTAAGATTAATTTTTTCGGTCCGGCTTTGTGATCAAGTTGAAGAAAAAACCTCTCACTACTCATATCTACCATAGTTTTATGAAAAAAGTATGTACTTACTTTGAAAACCACGAAAAATGTAAGGAAAACGTTGCGTATTTTTATTAATTCGATTGTCATGACTGGGCATATCTTTTACATTTTTCATTAGAATAGAGTGAATCAAGTATAGAAATATCGTGTGAAACGGAATAAAACTTTTTGCAAAAGGATTTTATGATTAATTCTGTTTTCAATCTGTGAAAGCATTTTTTGTGTTATTTTCAATTGGCGTGACTTCAATTGTCGTGACCATCTTTTGGACATCTCAGGACTGAACCAATAGAAAATATTACCCGTCTAATAAAATTTTGTAAAAAAATTATTCTAACCATGATTCTGTAAACGAATGATGTTTTTTTGGTTAGATAAAAAATAAAATAAATGAATGCAACAATTTCAGTAATTTTAAATGTAAAATAAATTAAATTTTCATTTTTGAATCCTTTGATACTGCGATCCTGAAATTCTGAATTTCATTAAAGGTTATGTTCACACCTTGTTTACATTGTGAGTTGTGAGCTGAAAGTATTTTTATACAAATGAAAAATGCCAAAGTGTAATAAGAAAGCATTGATTTCGCCTCATATTTTGCAATCAAAAAAAGAGAAAAGAGCTGAAGCTGCAAGAAAAAAACGTAAAGAAATTAAAGAAAATACGATTGAAAAGGCTAATAAAGCTGAAGTGAAACGTCATTTCAGGTATAGATTTATAGTTTTTTCTTCCAAAAAACGAAACCTTAAATTTAAAATCGATGATAAATATCTTTCTAATCATTTCAGAAATATTTTTTTATATTTTATTCGCGAAACAAGGCGAATAAAAAAAATTTAATGAATTTGGAAAAAAAAAAATTTTTTTTTTTTCAAAATGCCCTAGAAACTTTTGGAATAAATTTTAAGCGTGGCTCCTTTCAGAAACTCTTTTTAGGATGCTAATACAACTAATGATTGCAAATAGTAATCATTTGAACGACTTTTTTTTTTAATACTATTTCCAAAAGTGCCCTGTTTCTGGAGAATCACCCATATATGCCATAATTTTTGTAAAACAATTTTTTATTGTACCTGAAAGGATATACTCATTTCTTGAATGAACATGATTTAAGTGCGAAAATCATTATTTGAAAAATCATCATAATTTTGAGCAACATTTATTATTAGAAGCCGTATCTAATAGCATACATGAACATTATATACATATATCTATTCATTTTTATGACTATAAGCACATCCCAATTGGAATAATGATTTTGAAAAAACACTCGTCTGTATTCTCTTGTTTTTTTAATTCATAAAATTCATTTATTTCTTTAAAATTTCTTTCATTCAGGTGTACTTAATAATCGCTAGTCGTCAACCCCTAGAAGCTCTTTATACATTTTATATCCATAGGTACTGTAGAACGTAGTGAAGCTCCTAAGGCTGACCAAAGATGGCAGTGTACTACTTAAAATCTTGTACCTCGAATTCAATCCATCAATTCAAGATGAAAACTTTATTTTTACATTTCAAGTACAGTTAAGATTTTAATTAACTTTAGGAATGGATTATTATTGAGAAAATGTCTCATTGACATGATAGTCAAGAAAAAATTTCATAGAAAGAATTACCCACTGTGGTGCAAGTGATACTTTTAGCGACTCAGGGTAACTTGAATTTTCGTTTCTCTACAAGTTTAATCGTTTAATTTAATTTGAATATATTTTCTTCTTTATTAAAAGAGGCAAACGGATATTACATTTTACATAGCATATGATACAAACATCCATTTGTTACATCTGTTTTTGTCATATTGACATTAATCAATCAATTCGCAAGGTCAATTCAGTTTCAATTTCATATTTGTAGAATCAGGCGGTGAATGAACGAGGAGCACTCGTGGTGGCTGATAATGCAGATCGCAGTTTCACCCCTTATCGAATTTTGGATATCTTCAGTGTCGACTGTGTTTCAGTTAAAACAGGTGGGAATAGTTGATGACATTTACGCTTCTTCATTTTTCAGCCTTTCAGTGGTTACCGATACAGAATCGGACTGCGGTTCCGGTTCTCGAATTCCCATCCATTTACAACGTTTTTGTAACTCTATTCGGTACCTAAAGATATCAAATACACTCAACTATTTCTCTAGGTAATATTTAGGTCAAGGTCAATTATGTGAATACTATGAAGGGTCAAAATGAAATTAAGCGTGGTTTTTTTTTTGTACCACTAATACTGCAATCCCTAATTAATTAGTCTCTGATTGAAAGCGTCGAATATTAATTATTTATACTTCAAGTAATCTTTTTAAATAGAGCTGAAGAATCCAATGTAGATTAAAACTTATTTTATATCATATATAAAATTACCTTGGATGATTGATCGCGTAAACCCAAGGGTCAATGCATGAAACAGTTTTCGCGAATACTGCTGGTATCATGGTAGAAAGTGGCGTTAGTGTTTCTCTATGAAAAAATGGTCAAAATCAATGTTAAATTATAACTCTTAATCTATTTACAAGTCGATGTTGTTTACCTATTTCCGAAGGCTCCAGTTAGAGCAACAACTGCGTACGGTGTCCAAGCACACAAAAATAAGAAAAATATCGTAAATGCAACTTTAGCGATTCGCATTTCAACGCTCCTTTCTTTGTCCTGGTTGGACACCAAAGATTTAACGTTCATCTTCTTAGCCTGCAATTGAAGAATTAAAAAGGATTGTACTTTCAGCATGAGATTAAATGTATAATTATTTGAAGTTTTATTAACTTGATCGCGCAGCATTTTTTCATGATGTCGCACTGATTTTATCAACTGAGAATAAAAGTAGATAATCATGGACATAGGAAAAGCGTAACACCAAGTGAAAATGACGGCTACAAAGACTCTTGTATCATCATCATCTGTTAGAAAATCGAAACTGCAAGTTGTTAAGAAACCCTCTGGAAAAAAGACAAAATTTTATTAAGAAATTATAATTTTGGTATACATTTATAATATAAACAAAACATATACCTGGTACGAATCGACCCCAAAGTCGAATCCATGGTAGAATAGTAAATGGCAATGTCCAAAACCATGTAATTGCTATGATGACAGCGGCCTGTTTTCCATTAAGTCTACCATCGATAGGACAAGTGATAGTTCTTTTAAAAGAAAATAATTTGTGTATTAAATAATATCATACACTCTAAGCAATGATTATTATCATTTGTTTATGGAACTATGTAAAAAGAGAAGATTTCTATTCACATGAATCCTTTCTAATAGTCCTTATCAACCATTTTTCGCAGAATAACTTCGAAAAATCTTTTATTTTAAGACGATATTATCTAATCAATATAGTAACCTGTAACGATCGAAAGCAATGGCTGCATTGGTGATAGCTTGTCCTATTCCAGAAACACTGCCAATTGCAGCATAAATATCACATCCCAACTGCCAACCCCACATTCTTTCCATGAAGCTATTTATTATTAGCAGCGGCATTTCTGTCATCATTACCAAATCAAATAAAGCAAGGTTGATTACGAACATATTCGATGGTGAACGGAGGGATTTCGATCTGCAATTGTACATTTATTCTAAGAAAATTAATTCAATCTGGAATTTTAGACTTCGTATACTTCTCACATAATTAATTTACTCCATATTTGGAACTGGTCAGACTTTAAATATAAAAGAATAAAATGGATTTGTGGATTTTATCTTACGTAGAAAATATCCAAACAACACATCCGTTTCCTACAGCAGAAAGCACCATTAGCATGAAATAGATGATAGCTAAACTGATATGCCAGTACTTGGCTGGTGCCAGAAATCCTCTCCAATGTGGGTGCACCATATCCGAATGTTCTGGTGGAACATTCCATCCTAAAAGGCGTTCTTGCATATGCTGAATGCTGCATTAAAGAAAACATTTTCGCGTCATATTTTCGTCAAATAATTATTTCTATATTTTTCTTTCCTTTTGTGAATTTTTTAAATAAAGTTGTTTATAAGCTAAAGTTCTTAATAAGATAACTCGTTATCAGATTATAAAATATAAATATTCATTATTATGCCTTAAACGAAAAATTGTGTCAATTCATCCATTCACTGTGTCATTTTTTTTTTTTTTGTAATTTTCTCACTATATAGAAAGCGGTTTTCGGGGAGGCCTGTATTCACCCTGTATGCCTTACCGTGTGACGTCTTAAATCTTGGATTAAGTCTGTTTTCAATCTCTGGCTTAGAGCGTCAAATGACTGTAACCCCCCTCGGATCGGAAGTTCTCCACAATCACGAAATCCATAGTGTTCCTCCCAGATGCAGGATTCTTCAGTGCTTCCTGTTGAAAGTTTTGCCTTCTTCTCTGTCCCTCCCTTTTATCCCTACTTCACATCCGGCAGAAAATCTTTTTCTTCCTTCTCCCAACTCTCTACTTATTCTTTTCTCATGTTCCACACAATACCAGATGATTATCAAAGAAATGATCAAGTGTACTTACCCTGCATCACCGACAATGGCCATCGGCAGTAATATGGCGCTCTCGTTGAAGAACATCCGTGATGCTCTCTGTTCGGTTTATCACCGAACAATCGATAATTGGAAGTTCAACTGCTGTTAACGAACGTTCCGAATCTAATTGGACTATTGGTAGTTACTGATTGTTCACGTTTTGGTGTCTACTACTTTTCACCGAGTACTTGAACCTTTCTTGCACTAATGGCGAATAATGAGTCGAGAAACGTGAAAAGAAATGAGATCCGGAGCAATTACTTGATTTTCTTATTTTAAGCCTAGAATTTGATAATACTGCACATCATATTATTTGCTGCACGAGAAACTGGCGAATTGATCAAAAGTACAGTGTCCCGAAACTGTAACTTGTCAATAAGAAGAAGTATATTGAAGTGAGACGCGATGCAAAAGTTGGGAATACATGCCGCAAACTCACTTGGGCCAAAGTATTCGTTTTATTCTCTTTTATATGGACAAACCAAGATTGCGGATGGCGTGCAAGTTGAGAATTTAATTCAATTTGTAAATCGTGGAAACCCTTTATTTAGCTGATGCTAGATGGTCACGCGATTTAATATCACATTTATTCGTCTTTCTTTTTGAACTTGACATTTCTCTTCGAAATTTACCCTGAAAAGGCTTTGCTTCCTTAATCTGTATAATTCAATACACCCGGTTAGTAAAACTTTAAAAAGTTTAATTTCCAATGATTTGAAATTATGAAAAGCTTTTCGATCAGGGTCGACAGACAATTGGTTTTGTCTCTTTCTTGTTCATTAACAATTTTAAAAATAAACAAATGAGAGCAAGAGAGACAACCAATGGTCCATCCGTCCTGCTTTCGATTATAACTAAAATTATTCAATTATTTGCACTAATGGCTTCTTCGCTTAATAATGAAATAAAATTGCAGTAAATTAATTATACTCAAAAATTGCAAAATTGATTATCGAATATATAAATTAAAAACCATTATAGGTGAACCCTATGTCCCTATAGGAACAGTAGGATACATAGTTTTTGTGAACATTCTTCAGAATACACCTTTCAAGCCTATGAAAATACATGGTCATGGAAAAAATATGGTTGAAACTGTAAAACATAGAATAATGGCCATTGTTCATCAGTCGAGAGAACGTGCAACTGCATCAGCATATCGTGATGAATGGACTTCAAATTCACGTTAAAAATTCATAAAACTATACGACTTTTACTGTTTTATTCTGAAATATAATGTCTAATTTTAAAATTTTAATGATCGCAAATTTGTCCGCTCGCGTATTTAAATCAAAAAGGTTGTCTGGATTTGTCAAGTTCTCGTAGCAAGTATAGTATCACTTCAGTAGTATTAGCATTTTTTTAAAATTCAAGAGGCTTTGCGATTATTCAAATCGACGTTTCTCTCGTTCAGAGTCGTATTAATGCCAAATCAATTCATTTTTCATTTGCACTGTATGTCTTCTAGCACTCAGACACTGAATAATGTGCATATAATATTAATTATTTGTAAAACTGAACTCTACTATCTTTTTTTCGATTATTGTTTAAATAATATTTCATACATGCTAGATTTTTTCTATTGTATTATAAAAACAGGAGCTGCTGTTTCAAGAGTTTTGTCTAACTAAATACGAACTTTTATTACTGTATACCAACTGGCTGACCCAACATTGACCCATACTACGCAGTTTTTAACTTATTAACCATTACTATTCTAATCTAATGACTGTTTTGCGTAAATTTTATAGATAAGAAGAAGAATAAGAAATTCTCTTAGCCGGCATGAGTAAATCGAGATCAGGAACAGAATTCAGATCTCAGATCAACCCACTGGAGGAAACCTCTCATTTATTCGTGGACCCTGCCTTCGAACATTTTACGACAAAGGAAATCTAGCGAGTTGGGGTATGTAACGTCGATTTTGTGAAATTCTTCGGAAAAATCTCCATAATTTGGGAAATTGTCTTTTGATGTTCCAGATGAAAGAGCCTGCGGCTGAGTGGCAGTATGCCACGTCTTTTCTACGATTCTACCTTTTTCATCGACTCTGTGCATTCTTAACGCAAAAATTGGACAACTGTAAAGATCTCTCAATGATGAAAAGGTCCTGCTCTTCGAACACCAACACTCTATCGATCTACATAGCTTTTAGTAGTTACATTCAACATTTTTTTCTTTCTTTTTACTTTCACACTAGCTCTTTTATTCCGGAATCTTCAGAGCGTTTCAACCTCGGGGGTTCCTTTTTTTTTTATCATCGCATCGATGCAATTACGACCCTCCGGGGAACAATGTGAGATATCTCATTCAGTAAAAGTACTGCCGCTAAACGAAGACGATCTTTACGTAATGCAGTTTTCACGGAACAAAATTTCATCGTATTTCCCTATGGGCTTAGAACTATAACTGCCATTAATATATTTCTTTATGCGACTTTTACATTCTCATCATTTAAATTAAAAATAGTAGCGAAAAGAATTTTGAGCACTAGAAAATTAATTGGAGAATATTAGTGACTATTGAGAATAGTTGAATTCCTATAACGAGGTTATTAGAAGTGCGCGCCTAAAATATTTATATAAGAAAACCTTAAGAAAACCTTCTATAAGAAAAACTTAAATTCAAAAGCCAATCTGAACCAGCGCAAATTCGCTGATTCAAATTTAGAGAGGGAATTTTAAGAGATTTTAAATTTTTTGAAATTTGGAGGAATTTTTATAAGAGAACTCAAGAGAATTTTATGATTTTTAAAACTTTTTTTTGAATTTCATATTTTCAATAATTTTAAGGAATTTCAAGAAGTGTTTCTGATTTTTAAAATATTTTATGGAATTTTTAAGGATTTCATGGAATTTGATGAGATGTCTAATAATTTTAATATATTTTAAAGGATATAAAGGTATTTTAACTGTTATCGAAGAATTTTAAAGAATTCCAAGAATTTTCTTGGAATTTGAAGAGATTTTCACGAATTTTAATCAATTACGAAGAATAAGAAATTTTAAGAGACTTAAAAAGGTTTTCGGAATTTTAAGAGATTTTGAATCTTGTCGTGGAATTTCGAAATTTCAAAAGCTTTTTGAGAACTTTAAAGGATTTTAAGAGATTTTAAACGCTCTCCTGGAATTTCCAGGAATTTTAAGAGAATTCAAGAGGTTTTAATGATTTTTAAAAAACTAAAATTTTTAAGGATTTTATTAAATTTTATGAAATTTCTAATAATTTTAAGGGATTTTATGAGATTGTTCTAATTATTAAGAGATTTTGTAGAAGTTTTTAGGATTTCATGGAATTTGATAAGATTTCTAAGGATTTTAAGAGATTTTAAGTGTTAGGAAATTCCAAGAGGTTTTTCGGAATTTATAGAGCTTTTTACGAGTTTTAACTTGGATTTCAAGACATTTATGATTTTAATCGTTTTTGTGAATTTTTAAGGGATTTCAAGAGATTCTTGGGAGTTTTAAGAAATCTTATTTAAGGCATTTCGAAGGTTTTCCTGAAATTTTTTTGCGCCATTAGTTTTTTTTTCTTCTTTCAACTTCAAGTCATTCAAAAGCCAATCAGCTTGGCAACAACAATGTATGCCAGATTTTCGAGACTTTTCGTGACACTACTGTTTTAAGATAGGAGATTTTTTAAGATAGGATTTTGAATCAAGTATAATTGAAGAAGAATGATGGTCGTGCAGAAACAATGTAGTGCGAAATCATTCTAGAGGGAAAAGAAAAAGCTCATATTTCTAACGCAACGAGAGGCAGTAAAGGTGCAGTAAACATGCAATAGGTACGTGTGCGCGACGCGGAATTTAAACTGGAATGGAACAAAATAACAAAGGAACATTGCACAATGAGTACCAGTGTCGAATGCACTGGTCTGTTTCCATATGTATGGGGGATGCGCACTCTCACTACATATATGGTTGTTACTTGTGCGTATGCAAAACTGTACACACATACACACACGAACATTTATGCACTTGTTTGTGAACTCCGCGTAAATGCGTGAAAATGCATGAATGCGCACGAACGCAACGGCTTAATTTAGCACTGAGCCACTATGGTTATTCAAGTACGTGCGACGGGTTTGCTCGTATGGGACAGAATAGCCCCCGGGATTCGCCATCTTTTGTCTTAGTACAATGGCGGCAAAGGCACAAAAGTGACTAAGTGCCCATAATACCAGCCATTATATGCCTCTTTCCTCGTATTCTCAACGCGTTCGAAGGTATATTTGAAAATCTTTCGACGAGCAAAGACATTTTCCTAAGTACTAAAATGGATGAAAGCAACTTTCTAACTTTCCTGTAGAGAGCTAGAGAGTATTTGTCAGCTCAATTGGTTACTCTTAGTTCGTCGTGTTTAAAATAATAAATCTACTCCCTAAATTTGAAACAGTAAAAAGTGGAAGCCTAGAGACTGTCGGAAACAGTGAAAACAAATTTCACTGTTCCGACAGTAAGTATTACAGTTTTATCAGTACACTTCACTGACAAAACAGTAAAAAGTAACTGTAATAAACAGTAATACTTACTGGCACACAGTTAGTGTGTGCCAGTTACTTTTTACTGTTTTGTCAGTGAAGTGTACTGATAAAACTGTAATACTTACTGTCGGAACAGTGAAATTTGTTTTCACTGTTTCCGACAGTCTCTAGGCTTCCACTTTTACTGTGAATCAGTGAGTTTTTACTGTTTCAAATTTAGGGGGTAGTTATCCTTTTACGCAAAGGGTCTTATCATTGATAACCTTGCTATTTGATTGTTATATTGCAATTCCTGATAACAATATTGAATTGACTGAAAGGAAGAAAGTCGCATTAGGAGAAGAAAGGGAGAGATTGTGAGATTTCTCGGATCTGAGAATTCGATAGGAAGGGAAAATCAGATCTTTCACAAAGGAAAAAGGCAACTGAACATTATTAATATTAAGTTCACGACATACAATTTTTATTGGAAATGTATTATGAGTCGTTGATCTACAATAAGTGATACAATACGACAATAAAAGAAAATGAAAGAAGAAATTTCATACGTTTATGTTAAAATATGTTCCCAAAATTATTGTAGCTGCAGCAATGTAGGTAACTTAAAAAAAAGAGTCTTGATTAACGTTCATACATCGATTGTATTCGTTTCATTCTAAAAAGTAACATTGAAAATGATGCGCGCTGGAAGGAGTTGAAATTAATATAGCCGAGTTAGCCATTGTTGAGTCGACCATGACGTACAACCAGCACCTGGAGGATTCTCAATCCTCGATGAGAGATAACAATAGCTTCGAAGAAATTGGAAAAAAAACATTCTTAAATCGATATTTAATCAGAGACCCCACTGTTCGGGAGCAAACACAATAAAAGCATTATCACCCAGAATGAATCAGCTTTAAGTTCGATTTTCAATTTCTCCTTCTAGCACAATTTTAACCTTGCATAATTTACTTAAGAAAAAAAAAAGAATATATATAATATATATGGGCACATCCACGAAAAGTGTCATTTTTCTGTCACCGTTGCATTATAGGCTAATCTGAACTTAAAATACAAGTTAAACCGCACAAAAATTTACAGACAAACACATAATCGGTGAATAAAATCCCAAAAATATACCTATGTAATATTTGTCACCACCTAAGAATTGAGTGTTTTGCATGCTCACAGGTTTTCCGCGCATGGTTTGAAAATTCTAAAAAAAATCATGCTAGTTCAGTGGAAGATAGACTACTGAAATTTCATTGATTTGACACTGTGCTTTGATTTATAACTCAGTAAGAAAATCTCAAATTCGTGTCATAGAAAATGCGCGCAACCACTTAGGTCAAAACTCTTTCGATTTTTTGCTATATTTTGGTTGCCATTAGACACCACATAAGGGAAAAACGTGTGCTTTCAAAATTATAGAAGTATCACACATTCAAATATCGAAAATTTTGATTTTGTCGAAAAAATGTCCACTCCATCGTCGTACTTTACTCGAAAAATACTTGCAGCACACTTTTCTGTGCTCACGGAAATTAAGCAGTATATTGGGGCGAAAAAGTTTACCACATATAAAACTAAAATCGCAATGCGCGAAAAAGTTATGCCCAATTTAAGGCTAAAATGTCCACTCCAAATTTTTTGCGAAAATGTCCACTCCAGCGCCAGCAGCTGCACAAATCGCGCGCATCAAGTTAAGATTGAATTTTCTATTGGATTTGGTGTATTTCGGTTGCCAAAATACGTCCGCGAAAGGAAAATTGTGTGCCTCAAAAATCATGTGAATTTTGTAAAAATTACAGTTAAAAAAAGTAAAAAAAATGATTTTTCTTCAAAAGTTAAATGCCTACAAAAAATTTATTATACAAGAAAGTTCCGTTTTTTTGAAAGGAATAACTTTTGTAAAGACATTTTTTTCAAAAGTTCAGAATATTTTAAAATATTACATAAAATAGGCAAATAATGGAAAAATATTACTTTTTTCTGTAGAATTACTTGTCTGAAAATATTTTTTGGACGAAAAAGTTTTTTTATTTGAAAAGAGAAAAGTTCTTCGCAAACTAACATTAGTTTAATCAAAATTAATAATAAAAAATCAATTTTTTATGAAATTTCCGGTAAGTAAAAGCGTCATTATTATAACAAGTTAAGCCTTTAATATCAAATTGAATTAAAGGAAAGTTGAAGAAAGTATTTTTATTTATTTTTTTTAAATATTGGATTAAAAATATTAGTTTAATAATAAAAAACTATAATTGATACAATTTTTAACCAATTTTTAATCAGAGATAGAGTAATATTATTATATAGTATATTATATTGTATCTATATTGTAATTTTGATATCTAGTATCTATGATTTAATATAATTAAATACAATTTTCAAAATATTGTGTGGTATAATAATTTATAACTTAATTAATAACTTAATACCGGTCTCAATTTAAAACCTATGCCTAACATGATGCAAACGCGACAATTATTTTGGCATCAGAAAGAGCCAACCACACTTCGACCACGCTTCTTGTCATGTATAAAATGTTTAAAAAAAGCTACATGTATTCATTTCTCTTTAAAACCATCTACGTATTTCACTGTACTTGAACACAAAACTAAAATTAGGCAGATTAGGCGAAAGAAATATACTAAAAATTAGCTTTCACTTTTCTGTGATATTTCGCTATACTTTGAAAAATAATAAATAACATAATATATTTTCTGTTAACTGTTGAATTTTCGTTCCCTTATATTCCAAATGGTCAGGATATACACTTCAGTATTGGAAAAATAACTGACTTCGATTTAAAATATAAGATAGAGTATTATAATTAAAAATTTAGGAATAAAATTACGAATTTTTTAAGAAAAGTCCGCATTATTTAGTTTCAGATACTCTTTATATATTTTTAATCAAGAATAGAGTAATTTATACACTACTGTATCCTGAACATTTAAGATGGAAAAACAATCCTATTTCACCTTCAATTTCAAAAATAATATTAATTCAATTAAATAGATGGAATTATTTGTTTTAATATTTTATGCAAACTGCGCGCATGCGCAAAGTTATTTACCACCCTAAAAAAATGAGTTTCTATATGTATGTAGAATCTAGGAAAAAAGTTTGAAAAGTGTGCTTTAAGATTTATTTTTTAACTTTTTTTTGAGAGAAAATGACACTTTTCGTGGATATGCCCATATAATATATATTGTCAAAAAAGTTTCCCAAAAAAGTTTGGGCCTGTATTGTTGACCGAAGATTTTCATTCATAGTTAATAATGAAACGATAGCGTTAAAATCAATATCGATTTCTTCCGTCCCAAAAGAGAACCGTATAAAGTGCTTCGATTAGCGAATATCTGATCGTCCCTATTAATCTTCAATCTGTCTGACAGAATGGCGTGAATTATGCAGCGCAAACCCAGACGCATTGATTTCCTAAGCGGGACGTGGAAATATTATTCGAATAACTCAAAGTAATGACTTGAGTGAGCCAGGTCCGTTCACCATCCACCTCCTGAAGATGACGCCGACGCGAAATGGGTGCACTTTAATTTGCTTTTTATCTTAATGTTCAAAATCACATGAGAGAGGAAGAGCTAAGAACAGAAAAATTGTAGAAAGAAGGAGACAAAAAGTAAGAAAAATTGAACTAGAGAAAGAGGGATTGCACGACCTCTTTAATCGGGTCTCAAGGCATTCACAGTCTTAGGAATCTCCTATGATGCGTTTCCTTCGCAATGGGAATTCTGATTTAAGAGATTCATTTCTTCGTTCCTGGCTATATTCCGTGCTGAAGTTCAATTTCTGATATGCCATAGTACACTTTTGAAATGAGGTCGTCGTCTCTAAATTTAATGTTAAGAAAAACATTTCAAACCTATTAAATTTTGCATGACAGGAAATTTTGTTTTCTAATATTATCAGTTTGTGTTCGAAAATAATTATATATAAGACACTTATTTTATTATTGAACGCTGAATTTTATATAGATTTAATTTTCACTATTGGGTCATCCAAAAGGTATTTCTAGAACCAAGATCATGGAGGCACTATAATTTATATAGGACAAGGTATGAACATTTTAGGTGAATAACTTAATTTCTACATTTTTCTTTTTAAAAAATTTTATATTTGAAAACATTTAAACGTCTATACCAATAGTTACACTTCTCATAAGTCGCAACATTATTATCGAGAACAGAACAAATCGAATCACATGCTTGACTGGCTTTTTTCTCTTTTTCCCTTTTCATATGCGCAGTACTTTATTCAAAACAATATTGTCAACACTTTAAAAACTCAAAAGCGTGTGGAAATATTTCAATTTCAAATAGGACTTCCTACTCGAGAAAAAACAAAATATAAAAATATAATTATACAATATGATATTATAACATTTACTGATATGTCGAGTACTGAACTTCGTGTAATTTAATATAAAATTGTTTTATTGGGAAGTTCGTTGATATTTCGAGCAGAATCGTATCGATGAAAGTGCTCGCGTTACGAGAGTTGACTCTCGAAGGTACACCACGTTGCTTCCATCTCCGATCAATTTGTCCTGACGCGAGAATGTTCTCATTCAGTTGGTTTCAGAATACAAGTCTCATGGGTAAAAAGGGCACCGCCAGAATGTCAAAGAGGTGGCCGCGTACCGTCCTACTTTCTTGTCAACTTTACCATCGTCGCTCAACTTTCTTCAGAGAACACGTCCTTTCATTCGTTCCTCACCCTTTATACTTCGTGCTTCGTGTTTCTCATTCTCATCAAGACCCATTCCACTCTAGGAGTACACTAGACAAAGGAAAGTCCCGAGTTAATGCAAATGAAAAATTTGATTAATCTCAAATTAACACTTTACAGACTAGAGAAGAAAAAACTGAAAATCTATTACGAATCAAAAAAAAATATTCTATATTCCTGCTGGAAATAAAAAGATTCAGATAGGAATTTTTTCAGAAAAAAATATAGACTGTCTTTCTGCCAAAGAATACTCTGAATCTCAAAAAAGTTATCTTTTTCTATAAAGAAATTTCAAATGGAAGTATATAGTTAACTAAAAAACTTTGAAAAGAGGCGAAATTAGTTGAATTAGTGAAATACGAGGTCGCATATTTTAGAACTACATATATAGAAATGTTTTGCATACTTGATTAAAGACTACTATACGAAATGTGTCCATTGTCCATTCCATACCTTTTCGATGTGGGCAAATAACTTTATATAATCAACTTTACATTTCATGATATAGAATTGCTCTTTTGGAGTAAAATTTAAATGCTCGAATATAATAATAATATCTAGAAACTCTCTTATACTATAATTACTCTATACCTATATTTCATTTTCTACTCATATGATGACCCGTGCAGAAATTTCACCATGGGCCCGATCCGGTCCAGATCTGGCCAAATCGGGCCCAGATCGGGGAACCTGGTCTGTGCCAGACCGCTGATGAAACACACGGCCCGACCGGGGCCGAACTCAAAAGCCCGATCGGTGCCTGGTCAGTGCCCAACCCGAGGCCAGACCTGTGCCCTATTAATGTCACATATCATTTTAATATTTAGTAAAAAATGCAAATACTATTATGATTTTCTATCCCTACCTCTGTATCAGAATTAACATCACCTGCAGTGACATTAAAAATATTTTTATTTCTTTTCAATTATAAAAACATATTATAATTTTGAGGTTAATTTTCGACGTACCATAAATATTATAAACACTGAATGATTAACTTACCTTCATGTACATTTCGTAGGTCGGGTGGAATCGCACGGTGTTTCCGAACTCTTAGTGTGCTCTTTTTAGGCATTGTCTTCTGTCAACTATTTTCAATTTAAATTATAATATAACCTTCATCAGCATTGTCATAATGAAAATTGACTCAGAAAGTGTTTACAAAATTAAGAAATTGTATTTTCCAAAATAATGCTGCGGTGGCGCCTCGAGCGTTGCAATAAGTAACTCGAGCCCGGTCTGGCACGGCTCTGGGCCACGCAATTATCCCCGACCCGGGCCAGACCGCTTAAAACTGATCTGGGCCAGATCGATAATCTGTCACAAATAGGGCAATTTCTGCACGGGGATGTATTAATTTTCAAGTGAAATTCACATTTTACTTTGTGAAAATTCAACCAAGTGAAATGTTTATTACGCACTCACTCTTATTCTAATTAAAGAGAGGGATTAAAATTAATTTTAAAATTAGTGAAGAGAAAATTATACGACTTGGTACATATGTTACTAATTTTCACTAATTAGAATAATGTCTGTAGTAAGATCCGACTTGGCATTGCAAATTGATGTTAACTGATTTGTATTTCTTCCATTCTTATATCTGATGACTGATGGACCACATTATCAAACATTAATTCAATATTTTACGTAAAGTTTAAAATATGCGTATATTTTCACACTAAACAGAATATCCGACTTTTGATTCGGTTCAGTATATCTACAATTTTTAGGCAGTTGCCGTAATTTTCAGACTTAGAGGAAAATCCCGTGTGGAAATGTGCCCAATTTAGCCCAGTTAATAAGTGGGCGCCAACTTGGATCCACTTGGGCGTCCCAGCTAAGAAAAATGAAATTAATTAAAGTATTATATAAATTATACGATAGGCGGAACGCAATCTCCCAAAAATATTGCAATTTTTTCAATTATTCCGGATTCCTAAGTATAAAAATTAAAGCTAATGAAAAGAAAGAATGTTAGCATTCTGTGTTTGGGCTTATACGGGGCATGCCCATTTCCACAGTGGGCGTCCCCATCAAAATCCCAATACACTAGATACGTAGCACATTCATTATACATTTGTACAGTTTTTTGCAAATCTGTAATTATTCCTAAAAATTTTCTTGTAACATTATAGTAATATTATCGTAACTTTGTTTTTTACTTAACATTAAAATAGCAAACGCCTATTCACTACGCCTAAAACGAAAAGCAGAAACAACTTGTACTTATCATAGATATTTTCATTCTATTTTAATTCTACATAATTTTTAGCCCCTACTTTTAAGATCTTGAATATTTTTACCTCCTCTTTAGACACTCTTTAATCTCTAAATTTCAAAAATAATTTTTCTACCTCATCTCTAAACACTTCTTAATCTCTAAATATTGCAAAATTTAAACTAAAAATTTAACTCTAAATTTACAATTTATAGTAAAATAATGTATCATTATTAAAAAATATGATAATAGATTGTTTTTGTTTATTTTCAAGGACAAAATATACTTTTACCAGATAAATAATCCATATAATTATGATTTTAATGTTTGAGGAATATCATTACTCAAAGATTTCAATAACATTCTGCATCTTCATTTAACAACAAAGAGCAATTTTTATATTAAGTTGCATAGAAATTAGGATTAGTTAACAAATGAAAAAAACAAAACTATTTTGTATCTTCATGTATTCAATAAATACATATATTGTTTTCAACGCTTAATAAGTAATTAACAGCAAAATTAATTTTCATTTAGAATGAATAAACATAATAAATTTTTGTTGAATGAATGTTTACAAAAAAAATTCAAAAGGGGTGGGAAATCATTGTGCTCGGACTAAAAAATGTTATATGCCCTTCTACCATCCGGCGGTTCAATTTAATATTTGTGTATGCTCAGATTCTGTATACCCTGGAAAAAATATGGGACCACCATGTCGAGAGCTTAGGGTAATGGTTAGGTAGCTGGACTCTCGCGTCTTGTAGGTCGTGCGTTCGATTCCCCCCCAGCGTTGCGTGTGAAATTTTATTTTCTATATAAGCATTTAAATTTACAAATAACGATTATTTATAAGAATATCAATAATATAACTGCGAATAAATCGTGTTCTTAATTAATAATTGTTTTTAAGACATCTTTTCTCTAATATGGGTTTTAGTTGGGACGAGCGTTACAACCCAAAATGGGCCCCACTTAGAAATCCCAAATAGGCCCCAGTTGGTACTTGGGCAAACTATCTGGAACCCAATCTGGCCCCAGTCGATGTTTCCACACGGGATTAAGTTTATTCTTAGTGAATGTAAAATTCGTTTACTTATTAAAGAATAATAATAATAAAGTCCCAGATATTTGCATAAGTAAGAGATTTTAGAAAAGATTGTTTAATCTTTTCTTTCCAAGAGTATATTAATTCCAAAGAAATGCGTATTATAGTCTTACTAACAGGAGGATTAACTCGCATCTAAATTAAGTTCCACCCTCTGCACATAGTGAGTAATCTTTGTATATAAATTTATGATAGTACATTCGCGAATCTCACGTTGTCTTATAATTAAGTAGGAGGCAAAAGGTACGAGAAAGAAAGAACGGAAGGTCCTTTGAACTGTCCGGGATTGTCGGTTCATCCCGTCTCACCCGTATTAAATTAACGATTGTACCATTACCGTTATCGTAAAGGATAAAATGAGCCGTTATATCAATTTCAGTTTGCGAGAGAATGCGACGCTTTCACACCCCCGAGACATTGCATTTTCAGGAAGAGTTCTCGCATTTACGCGTCATCTTCAGTATTCCTATCTGGACGCTTGCGCGCCTCGCAGGTGCAACTATACGGAGTGCGTGTAGATGCACCTGTCTGTTGGGGTGCGCAAGCGTCCAGGTAAAACATCGCACGTAAAACATCGGGGTGGTGAGCTTTCGTAGTCGGCAGTTGCCGCTCGCGAAGCGTGCTTTCTCTCCAAAGCCCGCTATCTTGTGGACAAATCGTGAAGTTTCGATAGTTCAAGCGCTATTTTGTGAATAAAAAAACGCGGGTGTTATCATTTTTTCGAAAGAAAAGTGCATTTTTCAGAATTTTAAATAACTCGCCTTAAATTAAATAAATAAAAATCATCATCCTCTAGAGTTTTCAAAGAAACTCCACGAAAGTCCTGCAAAGTTTGGAAAATATTGTTAAAAACAAAAATGCAAACAATTTGAAATGTTTGTTAATTTAAAAAATGTTCTCACCAGAAGGTGCGGTTTTAAATAATAATGCGATTTCAGGAAAGTTTAATTATAAGCAGACCTCTTATTGAACGCACAAAGTGAAGGAAATTTTAATTTCGTAATGAAAGTCTCTTCAGGTGAGAAACGAGAATTTCTTGGAGGAATGACATTTATTTTCTTTTGTGTTACGAGTGAAAATTATAACAAAGGAAATTATTGTAGGACCACTGAAGCAAGAATAAAAAGTGGTATTTTATTGAATATATTTTCGAGATGAAATTAAGTGCGGAAAAAGTAATTTGTAGGGAAACGGGTAAACATGGCAGATTGAATAGGTTTCCTGCAATTAAATCGTAAAATAAGCCGGTAAATAAATAATTGGCTCGGTCAAATTAGCGTCTCGGATATACGAAAAGGTATGTTGAATTGAAATCGATTTCTCCTGGTGTACACGTGCGCGCTTCAATGTAGACGAATACTTACTTTTACCAGCACGCCGAGCTAACTCCAAATTCGATATGACTCTTTATCACGCAATAAATAATTAAGCTAGCGGAAAAATAGTTAGAGTTTTATCCAAATTAAAAAAATAATAAATATATTTATTTTAATATAGTAATAAGGCTTACTCTACAAGAAATTTATGTTTCGATTCTCCATGTGTTCTGACTACTTTGTAGTTACCGATCCCAATTTGTTCGATCGGTTGTCGAGGGGCAATGCTCTCAGTTAATTGAGTGTCGCGGAGTAGGAAAAGGAAGTTCAATTTAATGGTAACAATACCAAACACTATTCACTGATTATGCGTTGCTTTCACTGTAAAAGAGAACTTATTCTAAAATAAAAATTCAGAAACATTATTTCAGTATGATTTAAATATTTGGTGGAAAGATTTTCAAATTATTGAAATAAGATAATTAAAGAATTGATACTTATATGGGATTTCATTTTCAAAAACTGAATTCAATATATATTTAATTAATCAAAACAATAAATAAATACTACAATGCATAATAATCTCCCTGAAATCGAAAATCACTCTACGATATATGCACATAGCATTTAATTATTCTTTTATAGTCGCAATTATTTTTTTCTTAATTTAACGGAAACTTGTTTGAACAAAATATATGTAATTATAGTTCAATAGCAATATACCTTTCAGACATAATTTAATCCGAATGGACGGAAAATTTATTTATCTTATAAAAACTAAAAAAATTTTGAAATAAAATTTACATTCAAATAAACGAAACAAGATGGATTTTGAAGCGATGTAAAGTTGAAGCGTTTTATAAAAAACTCCGTAAGTGTCATGGAAAGCTTTGTACCTTAATTGTCGTCAGTTCAGAGACAAAAGAAAAAAACAAGGGAGACAAAAATCAAAGGTAACCGCTCTTTAGTATGCGTAGCTTGTCATCATTTACAACATATCGTCGAGAGCTTACGATGCCGCATTTATGTTGAATATGCATGAATGATGCATATTTTCTCCTTTGAACGGAAAAATTTGTTTCCTTGAAAGTCCCTCCTTTCATCGCGTCGTCGCTTTACATGATATATTCAACTATTCATTAGGGAGATCATGAAAAACAATAGGTTTACAATTTTGCATCAAAAGTGTTAGGGAGTTTAACGATCGTTTTCTGATCAATTGAAGTTTAAAATGTTGAATTTAAATGTTCTGAATAACTCAAACGAAAATAATTTAGATAATATAAAGTTTTAATTTCTTTTAAATATCATCCTTAAACATACGAGCAAAATTTGCCGTTAAAAATTATGTAAGGTTTGTTCATGTTTATAATTTATTGATAGATTATCTTAAATTTGTTCATCAATATCTTTTGTATAGTTTAATTGAATTCATGTAACAAGGTGTTTAAATTACAGAACTAATGTCTTTCTATTAGCTTAAGAACCATATAATGTTTGCTTATGTAACATAACTTATTATATACATTCATTCATGCACAAGTCTCCTGTTTTTTTTTTAATTTCGACCCTTAATTAAGTAAGCGTTCGTAAGATTGTGACAACCCTACTCCCTCCCATTCCAATTTTCTTATGTAAAGTTTTATTATATTTTTTAATAAAAATTTGACACTATTTAATTAGCATAAATAATATATTTATTTTTTCCTTAACTCCAGATTTTATCTCCTTATCTGTGGAAGGAGATTGAAATAGAAAAAAATTTAAGCGCGACAATTTAAAACATAATTAGCCGAGCATAGCAAGAAAAAAGTGAAGTAAATACGAGAATGAAATAATAATCGTGCTGAGAATTGGTATAGCGAAATTACGACGTTCATAAAAGACCGCATCTTAGTTTTACGTTAGGATGGGGTAGTTAAGAGAAGACCACCTTGGGGATTTGATAACATGAAAAGCTTCCTGAATCGTCGTCAGTAAATTGACAATGAAGTTAACGATATGATGTTTTCAGAACAATAGAAGAATTTTCTCTTTTATCGGAAAAGGAAGAATGCAAATTAAAAGTTTTAGCACATATTGCGCTTTATTAAAATTATTAATCAAATTAATTGGGATAATAGTCATATATCTTCAATTCACGCCTATCTTTTCTATTTAACTTTTTGTTACATCTATGAGAGATTATCATATAATTAAAACTTTATTTCACTTCACAGATACAAAAAAAATCTTATGAAATAACCGAGATGAGGACGAAAATAAAGTCTCCGGACGCGTCGAGAAATAAATAATTCATTACTTGACTTTATTTATTAGTGGGTTATCCTCTTTTTTGTTATTAAAACGTATAAGAGTCGGAATAGCTTGTGGATAATAAAATTAACTGTGAAACAAACAGACAAAAAAATTCTCAACGTTTGTATTCAAGAAAGGAAAGTGCAATGGATTTTCTGCTTCTATTGTTGATCGTCTTGCTGCAAGAAGAAGGTAAGTTATCGATTTTTATTCTATAAACTGTTTACAAACTCTATATTCTTGACATGTGTATAATCATAAAGTTCTCTTCAAATATTGATGAAAATTCAATCCTTTGGTGAAAAACAATTTTGTCTTGGAATCAATATTAATCGAGAAATGTGAATTTGATCAAAAAGTATTTCTTTTCGACCTCAAAGGTTTATATCTACGCAAAATATTTCTCCAATATATGTTTTTTGGAATGAGAAAAGTAAATTAATTAATAATAACAGTAGGTTGCATTTTATAATTTATACTTTTATACTTTTAAGCCTTTATACTTCAGGGCTTTTCTTCTATTCTATTTAACTTATCATGATGAAAGCAATTTCGAGGTCCAGTGCCTAATAGTTTGGCACAATGCCGTATCTAAAATAACTTTTGCTCTAATTACTCAACCCCATGGCATGAAGTTATCAGAATTGTCGTCAAAAAAAAAAAGAGCTTTGAGAGCGAAGCGAGCGGCAAAATAAAGAGGATTTATTATGCCCTGACACTCGGCCCCCTAAGGGTAACAAAAGAGCGGTCTCCAAAGTGCAATGATATAAAATAAAGCACGCTGTAGTGAGGAAAATGCTACATAGATATTAAAATCACGTGCACATAATAACGCGCCTCACCGAGTTACGTGAAAACTTTCGCGGTAATAGGAGTTAGAAATGCGCATTAACATCTTCTCGAGTTTTTGAAACTCTTCCGTATTTTGTAATTTTATTCATATCAAAAGGATTGAAATAATTATATAGTATTTAAATTTAACGTTTGAGAAAGAGCGAATTTTTTACATTTTTTGGGTGGTTTAAAACTAACAGATTATCTCCAATAAAATATTCCACTGAAAAAATAAGCAGTAGATTTATAGGTAAATTCTGTAAAACCAAAGTCCACTAATTAGAAATTATTGTACTTTCGTACAATACACACTTCCTTTAAATATATACTGCAGTCTTTCATTCTATGTAAATAGTGCAAACAGTTGAAATTTCTCTACCGTGGAAAAGTGGATAAAGGCGAGGTAAATATGAATAAAATTTCTATAGAATTAATTTAATTACTAAGTGAATTTATGAAATGGGACATAGAATATCTGGATAAGAGCAGTAAATGTTGAGAAAAGATCGAAGGAAAGATTGAGAGTCGACGTAAGGGTGAAAGGTGAGAAATGGTAGTGAAATAAGTTTAGAAAATTCCTACTGAAATGTCAGTGAAATAACTTCGGGAAATTCTTACCGCGTTTGGGAAACCGTACGAAATGTTCTCCCATATTTGACTTATATGGCGAGCAGGAAATGAAACGTTCGGCCGAAGGCGGGTAAAGTGCATCACGCTATACATATCAATACACCTAGCTGTATAGGGATGGCAAGGTAACGCTCGATATGAAATTTTAAGATCGTGAACTTTAGCTATGAGTTTACCATAAATAAATAAAAGATGAGAGATATGTACGTTGCTGAAAGCTTTTGCAACCTCTCTATCTTGCGTCAGGAAAACTCTGGTCACTCGGTCAGTTTAACAAAATTGAGTCTGACAGATTTTTCAACTATATCAGCACATAAAATTTCGATCCCTCAATAGATCTAATTTTTAGTTATTTTTCTGAGAAACTATATTTCTTTAAATAATACCTATTCGCAGAAAGTTTTTACATTCTCATTTTTCATTCGAATAGGGTAACACGTGATAATTATTGATAAGTATTATGCGATATGAATGGTAGATTATTAACTCATTACTATGTTACGATAAGTGAGAGAAAAAAAAAGTGGTTTCAATAGCTAATTATTTTAAATTCTTAACTGTGCTGCGCTCAAATTATGTAATTTTCTGCAATCGGCAAAGTTAGAATAAATTATGAGCGATGAAAGTTTAAAAATAACAAGGTAACAATGTGGTAGGAAATAAAAGATTTTCGTAATCCTTTATCGGTGTAGGAAATACAAAAGGTTCTTTAGTTGTCCAGAAAGCTTGAGGACGACATGGCGACGAAATACCGTTTTCAAAATGCACTGCCTAGACGTTTAACCGCTTCCTCGCGCGACGTAACCCGGCTTTTCTGATGAAGATAAAACGGGATAATTATAGAGCCTATCAGGATCGTACGCGAGTAAATTTCGTTGAAACACGCGAGATTGCCGGACATAGGCGCGGTGATAAAGGGAATCGAGCCAAGGAAATAAAAAAAATGAAAAGGCTTTGCAGAGGGAGCGAAAAAGAGGGATGAGGGCAAAGAACTTATCATCAATTTTTCATCTTTGTGAGAAGTAGACACGTCTGATTCGCAGAGTGGGGAGTTCGAGATGCCTGGCTAATTGTTTCTCGTTCATTCCCGGGTGACCTTTCTTTTTTCTTTTTTCTTGTCTCTTCTTTCTCTCTTTCTCTCTTTCTTTTTCTCTGCTGCGAAGTAGCGGGTATCAAGTTGGACGTGGCTTGCATTAGTTAAATTCACTGCACATCTGGAGAGAGAAATTCGAAAGGCGCTTTTCCTTGCCAAATAAATATGTTGTCAGCTGTTCTCCGTCGTTGCAAAAGTTTTCCGGTCAGTGATTGTATGTTTCATATATTTCGTAATTTGTACTTTGTTAAAAAAGGTGTCAACTGGAAAAAATAGACTTTTCTGTGCAAGATATTTTTAAAAGATGCTTGAAATGTTTCAAAATTTACATTGAAATTTTAGTTAAAAAAATTTGTATACTGACCATTCCAATTCTAGTTTTTTGAGTTAATATGTATCTATACTACATTGTGAGAAAATGGCGCTTGACCCATTTTGTATTGCCACCCTTCAATTCGAATAAAGACCCGGTTTTTTGTATAGAAAAAGAGTAAAGGATTTTTCAGTGATAATTAGAACTAGAGTGAAAATCAAACGCAGTAAACAGGAAAATTAATAGAGACCTGCGTAGGAACGGAGGCACAGACAGAATTGCATATTACGTTCATCGCTTTAGCGTATATAAGAGCTGCTGGACCATGTAGAAGGAGAAATACTATTATCTCTGTGAATATTCATATGAGTTACATTATGAATTCAAACAATAGTTAAACAGCTGCCATTAAACACATTAAATAAATGACACAAAGATATGCTCTCCAATCGAAGGCACCCGTTGGCGAGATTGTTATCATAATGAAAATTGGTGACAATATTAGAACGCTGAAGCTTATTTTCTCTTAATCTGCAAATTTCCAAGAATTTATGCATAATTACTGATTATAGAGCTACATGATGTCTTGAAAAGCTTAGTTTAATGAACAAAGTACGTCAAATTAAATTAAATTTCGCCTCCAAAATAATGAAGTTTGACAGGAAGAAATTATTATAAGAAGAAATTATTATCGTAGATGACTCTAGGATATGTAAAAAAATTATGGAAATAATAAAGTTTAAGGACTTGCACACAGCATCCTTTAAGCTTTGTGATTTCCTCTGAGTTTTGTGTCTGGCATTGTTCCAAAAAATCGGAAGGTAAGAACAGAAATGCTTAGAAAGAGAGAGCAGCTGGCCATGGTCCAGAGGTAATTTCAAATGCTGCAAATGACGTCAGCAAGACTGTCGCGATCGACACTGGGGACTTTGCAGTGAGTAACTCATTCAATCCGACCAACCTATTTGCTTGTCGTTCGGTTTAATGGTTTTTATTTTAAAAGACCTGCCCGGCTATTGTCACTCCACATTCAATTTCTTTCACTTTACCACCCTTGACACGTGCCTTTCACTTCTTTTATCCTGTAGTCCATTCAAAATTTTTTCAATTTAAGCAATTGATCGCCCAATCACATCAATCTATATGTCTATGATTCGGACCTGAATTTCATGAAGGAAATTTTAGTACATTTCAAAGATATTGAAACCTTTCTATATTCGGTGAAATCATATCAAAAAGATGTACAGTCAGTGTGACAGACTTAAAAAAAACCTCAATGCTCTGTTCAATGACATTTATAGCTTTGACATTCCATATAATTAAAAAATGCTACAAGGATGTTGTGACCAAATCTTTTTATGAGGTACACATTTGCGTATGCTCGACAGCTGGAAGGATATTTATTATTTAAAAGAGTTTCAATTTCGATAAAAAATAGATGGTATGATAAGAAACGTAGCTTTAATTAAACAACAAAAATTAAACTAAGAGATTTGAAATTCAATTAAATTGAAAAGGCGAGATAAGGTTTGAAATTGAGAGAATAATTACAATGTAATCTAACAGACAATTATTATTGATAATCAAATGAACGACGCAAACAATAACAGAAGAATAGCCTTCAGAACAATACGACCCCAAAACAAATAATAGACATGGTCGATCGAAATCAAATCAATAAATTCAGAAACTTAGAAAACCGTTACGACACGAAATAAAATCGAGAATTACACAAAGTAATATATTAAATAAAATTCGCAAGACAATCGAATAGATCACGCAAAAAGGCAAAAATACATGTTTAAATACGAAATATGCAAAATCAATGACGAAAAATCATACGAAAGAACATTCAATATCAAATACAATAAAAGGCATGAGTAATAATTGTTAACGAGAAGATTCCCTCGTCAATAGTCAAACATGATAAAATACACGAAAACAATATGATACACATAATAAT
>CAJFCO010000087.1:1380226-1399588 GCA_904066015.1 Synergus gifuensis
CAATATAATTTATTAAAATGATCAGATTTTATTCAAGGATCGCGGAGTTATTCAAATTTAAATTAAATTTAAAAATTCATGAAAGAAGAATTTAAATTTTCAAATATTCAAGTTAAATTTAAATGTGTCTTTAAATGTTTCAGATGTGAATCTGCACTCCAGGCAAGTCAAGTGAAAGAACCTTTAATTGATCTACGTGACACCGAAATTTTTGGTAAGTCCTCGAAATTAATGAACATTTTACAGTTGAATTTTCCGAGATATGAAAATTTAGTCTAGTGTAAGTGAAAAATATCTGAAATTCTCAGGAAGTGAAAAGTATTCTATGAAATTCTAGCTTAAAGGAAGTCTTGCGTCAGCGAAGACAGGACTGGGTTAAGATTTACCTTCCAAGTGAAATTATCCCATGAGAGACTTTGTGTTACTTTTCATAAAATTTATAGACTTCAGAGTTTTGCACTTTCTGAGAAATATTTCTTGGAACTTTTCTTGATCACGTACACATTTGCTAATATTTTTAAGCTTCAAAATTTATCTTAATAAAATAATATTATTAATATAATATTATTATTCTTAATTTTATTATTATTATTTATCTTTTATTTTAATTCTACCTAAAATACTTTTCCTTTTTGATCTCATTTTATTATTAAACAATAATGAAATACGGCTCATCTGTTTAATTCAAGCAATGCCTTTCGATAGGAGGTAACTAGATTGTTAAGTTGCACATGTCTGAATTTAATGTCAGTACACTCTAATGAGAGGAATAGTGACTTTCGCGCGAAATCGATCCGCTGTAACCGCGCGGAATTAACAATCGGTCGGAAACCTAGCGTACCACTTAAGCAAATTAACGGACTTTATGGATTTGCAAGTCCATAAAATTAGCCCGACACACCCCTAGACTCACTCTTTCTCTCCCGAGACGTCCGAAAGGGTGGCGCAGAAATTAAAACAATAATTTACAACTACTTCTACCTACTCTGGTCTGCGTTAGCCCCCCTCATTACCACCTTTACGTTCGTTGCTGCCGTTTAATTGCGAATTAAATTAGCCCCTTTATTTTTCGTGTAAAGCCATCTCATAGTGTAAGTGGAAAATGTTACACATTAACTATCCAAATATATAGACAATATATATATATTGTCCACAGAGTACGCAAAAAAAACTGATGTAAGCTTCTGAAGCTTTTTTATAAGATTAAATAAGTACTTCATGTGAATGCGGAGGCCCAAAAAGATATTATTATTTTAAAATTCAAATATAAACAATACTTTTGCAAAGGGTAATCATCAAAAAAATTACATATTTACTCAATATATTGAATGCACTGCATTTTCGTTCTTGTTTACTGTGTTAATATATAAATAAATATATATATATATTGTTTTTTATATTGAAAATACAAAAAAGAATAAAAATTTGTGGAATATTTTTATTAGTCTCAATGCGGTATTTACTTAGACTGAATAAACAGATACTTAATTCACTGATTGAAATTTATAACGTTTACAAATATTGTCAATATTTCAATACTTACAATCAGTCAATTTTTCGAATTTCAAATTTTAGAATAATTCACTTTTAACTTGAAGAGATGAAAATTTACAAATCATGCATCGCAAAATGTATGTTGAATAATAAACGCCTAGTGAATAGTCTCGTTATTCATCATTGCAATGACGAAATGATTAACGGTACAGCCTCACGATAAACAAATCTCTAGCGTGTAGAATTATCGAAATATTTGAAGGTAAATGTTCTAATTCGTGTCCATGTCCCTATTTGCGTCCTAACCGAATGAATTATTAGTAGTAAAATAAATAAATTCACACAATTATTTATTCAAGAAGTGTTCAAGAAAGTGTTCTCAAAACATAGTCAATAAACTCCGAATATTTTAGCAAACGAAGTATCTATTGTTGGATAGAAAATTAGCTATTTACAATAACGAACTAAGCGGACGCAAATACCTATAACAATGACATTTTCTTATAATTTTTTTATTTTCTAGTTTCAATGTAATCCTTACATCGACGCAAATTGAGATATTTACCTTATTACGGTTTATTTATTACTATTTATAACTTCAAGCTTTTCACTTGCAACTTTTCATTCTCTTTCATAACCGAATTTTTAAATTCAATTAAAATAAATATATCTCACAATTTTATTTTGCAAATAAAATGGACTATGAGAAAATCTCTGTCAATCACATGATTTCTATTGGATTCTTCCTTCAGAATATTCGTAACTTCTCTTTCAATAGTATCATATTTTCAATTTAATAATCAAATAATTTGAAACATTGTGAAATGCTCTCCATCTATTACAAAAGGTATGGTATTTATGACATAGGATTCATTACAAAGAGTGCTTTTAGTTCATCTCGTTTATCTCATTGTAAATTTTGGTATGAATAATTAATAATACAATATAATATAATAATTTTCTTTCCTCTGTGAAATTGAAAGTTTATTTTCAATTATTACAAAAAAAAACTCATTAGAACAAGCAAAAAAAAGAAGCAATATTTTTAAAAAATGTGTTCTTGTTAGTGAAGCCAATGAGAAAATCTGGAGGAAGATGGGTAAGAAGCCGATACGACTAATAGATGAAATCCATAGAAACAGGAAAAAGCGCAGGGAGGTAAACCGGAAGAGCTGTGGAGCGACTGAAAGAAATTGCTCTTAACGATCTTCGATTTTCTCGTTAGAACGAATCGTTCGTGGAACGCCTCTTGCATTTACCGTATAACTTGAACTGTTCGTTTTTTTCTATAACCAGGTTTCTCCAACTTTCTCAGTTAAACTATCAGAATAACTCAAACTAGAAATAAAACTTGTAATATGATTATGGCGTCATCATATGACATTTTCCAGATAGTAGAAGTATAAAAATAACATAATATATGATACCTTTACCTCAAATTAATGTAAGTTAAGTAGATCTTAAATAGTTATTAATGAAATTGAGGAAAATGTAATTTAAATTTAGTTACACCCACATGATATTCTTCTCACGTTGTTGTATGACCTTATAATGCAAAATTCAATTAATTATTTCTATTGCAGCAGAATTGAGGATTAAAAGGAAGGATTCTTTTACTCTTTTGACACTATTTTCAGCACTCATTGTATAAAGTTCCACTTCTCTTACCTTCAACTTATATTTTTTGTTTCAGTTCAAGGTCACGCCAACTTATATTCTCCTTCTTTGTCACTCTTAATAATAATGCTTCTGTTGCGACAACATCTGGTGCATTGAATTCAAGATAATTAATTTCATTGATTACATATTTATATGTATTTCCCGTCAAAGAGTCAATGGAAGAAGTGCCAGAGATGGAGCAAAGAAAAGGAAGAAAGGGAAGAGACATACGTTTCGTGACAAAAGACAATCATAGACTACATTTATATGCGTTTTCCTTAGAGAAGCCGTAACCATCGATATAAGCTAAGTACACCCTGAAATGATAATTCAATTTTTATTTGAAACGTCGGCTTTAAAAACGTTGGATTGGATTGTTGGCTAATTTCGTGAGCCCGACTTTCTTTTCATTACTTTCATCGGTCTAAGTTTTCTTTCTCATCAAAGTGGCACCTCAATCGCTATAAATGTTTTTAATTTAAAAAGTGAGAAAGAAAACTTAGACCCATGAAAATAATCAAAAGAAAATCGGATCCACAAAATTAGCCAACATGCAACTTTTTTACAGCCGACGCTTCTGTTATAGTTATAACTACACCCAGAAAAAAGTTTCTTTGAATTAAATAACTTTTATTTAATTCAAAGAAATGTTTATTTGATTCAAAGAAACTTTTTTCTGAGTGTAGAAATCTCCAAAGGTTTGCAAGTTATTTTTTTTCATAGATTCCTCAAATTAGCCGGTCTGAAAGATCGTGAAATAGTATAAAAAAATTCCATCTATAAGCTACGGTTGTATTTTTTTCCTTATTGAAAAATATCTAAACATAATAGTTCATATCAATTTATACATTATAAAGTACATTTTATTATTTGAGTTATCAAATATTTTGAAAGTTCATAAAAATTTAATTTTTACCTATTTGTCCCCATTCTCAATAAAATTATCTGCAGTCCCTCAAATTTAAGCGAAATTGAATCAAAATAACTCACGCCGCAGAAACCCACAAAGTTTTCCATTAATTTTACATGAGGAAAGTCTGAAATTTGAAATTTGAATTTTGAATTCCTGTCTGAAATTTTAATGGGATGATAAATAATTAATCTAAGCGCGGCTAGAGTTCTCTGTTTAAAATATCTTAAATCAGGAAATAACATCGGAATTTTGCGACCCGCATTAATTAGTCGATTTCCCTCATCAAAATGGAATTAATTTTTTTGGAATAACACCTTTCAATGGAAGAAGTTAAAAAAGAAAATGCAGTTAGATTTTCTTATTAGAAATTCGCGGTGAAGGAATTAGAAAATTATTTATATACGTATAAATATGAGAAAATTAAATTTTGCCTTACACAACGGAATTAAAAAATGGGCGCAGCATTATCCTTTATATTATAAATTTACTAATGATTGAATTATCTGTAAATAGCCTTGTCGCTTTTGATAAAACGAATATCAAAGAGTGTTTGTAATAACTAAATAATCTTCGAAGACGTTAAAGTACCAAGTACCAATTGATAACGAGAGAACTTTTGGAAAGTTATCTGTTGTCTATTCGCATTTTGTGCAAACTAAGACGTAAATGTTTGCAGGAAATTGCGAATCAGCATAGTGTCCTGAAGGCATCTTTTCGTTATGCTGCAAATAAGCTTCCATACTAATCATAAGTTTTAATTGGCACACGTGTCTCAGCAAAACTTAGGAAACTTGAAATTCTTGTTCCATGTTAAGGTGGGCAAAACGAGATTTATAGTTTAATTTGTTGCCCTTTTTAGTTTTTCATAAATGAGAAACGTTATGTCAATGCAGTAAATTAAAACCCTACTGCAACGATGCTGCTGAAATAAGTAAACTCCTAATTAACTACGAGTTAGTAAATGTAAAATGTAAATATAATTATTGTTTATGACTTTGTCACTGTTCATGTACATAAATATTTCTCGCTACCTTAACAAGGCAGCTGATTGTTGTTAAAGTATACAGGTACCATTAATTGTGTTCATGCATTTGAATACCGCGATCAAAGAATGGTACCTTTTATAATTGTGCTCCTGTTGTATATAATATATCACATTTTGAAATTATACAATGTAGTAATTATTGCATATAAGGGATTTCGATTAAATTGCTCAACAATTGTAATGATATATTATTTGATTGATGGGAAATTTTGTTCAAAAAATCAGATTGTTTATTTCACTTTAAGCAGTTACTTATATTTTTTTTCTACTATAAATCTTGTAAATATTACAGACAAATATTTTTATTTGACTATCACAATTTGCAAAAAGAAGCTTCATTGCATAATTTCAGAATAATTCTGTAAAATAAGAAATGTGAGACACGAAACTTGTTATCAATGCACTGTAAAATATTATTTTTTGTTATCAAAACCTATTTCCAAGTCTATCAAGGCTCAAATTTTAATAAAAGAAAAACTATTTGAAGAGCAATGAAAAAATTAAAAATACATTATTTTCAAAGTAATTAGTCACCGATATTATTTCCTACTTTGAAAGATTTTTAGGAAAAAGAACAGTTTTTAAATTCTATAAACACTTTCTACGACATAAAAATGAAAGAGGACAAAAAAAAAGGGATAAGAATTTCAAATGAAAGAAGAGGAATGAATGAAAGGGAAAAGGAAGAGATTTTCTTAGATGATATATCCGCGCAACGGAGCAACTAAAACTTTTTTCCCATGAGAATCTGAATTTTTGTTCTTTCCTTCCTTTCAAGGTACGCGCAACTTTTAAACAGTTTTTTGATCGAGTTTTGAACATAGTTTTAAAGAATGCTTTAGACCCGATGTATTCTCTGCCATTAGCATTCTTGCACTAAAAGAAAGTTTTTATTATTAAATGCCATAATATCCTATGATCTTAGCACACCAGTTCCACAAGATTTATATAAAAAGTTCAAATCTTAATTACATTTTGCTAATTTATTCGCTCTAATCTTATTTTTAGGTCGGTGTGTCAGGAAGAAGAATTAAACTCTTCCTATCAGTAATAAGTTTTGTAAAATACACAAAAATTTGACGACACTTAATTTTTGTTAAGTTTATCGTGCAATCCTCCTATTGTCTGTCTATAACTTTCATTTTCTACTGCACAATTCAGTCGTAACTTAAAAAATTCGGGATAGAATTCATCATTAAAAATGAATAATTTTAATGTACTAAATACTTATATTATATAATTATAGTTATGTGCATTTTATCACGCTGTTATTAATTTTTGTTATTCACCTTGTACAAACCACGAACTCTTAGGAAGATGATGTGATGAAAAAAGAATATATCGAATGACTTCTGCAGAAGGAAAATGTATTTTTTCTCTGGACATATGAAAAATAAAATATTTCCATACAAATGCGTACATGTCAAAACAACAACGTATCCCAAATAAAAATAATATTCTTATGTATTTCATAAAAATCGGATGAATCTTTTATTTACTTGGGGTAGAGCCACAGTTAATTTGTAAATTTTTGTGTGCAAAGGAGTAAATTTTGGAGATATAAAACGTACAGTGCTAGACCTCAAATATCACGAGCTTCTAGTACTTATATATGTATGCCTGTATGCATGAATGTTTGTATACGTAATACATAAACACTGTAAATGAGAAAAATACTTACAGTAAAGCACACAATTGCTTCAAAATGAAGTAGGATGTATGTATATTATATCAATTAAAGAGAAGTTTCTGCCTGAAAGTGCATCAAAATATGCGTATAATATAATGTTATATTAGAATTACGAACTGTACCTGCCACAGTTGAGAGAAAAGTGTGCTGTATAATAGCTGCATTCAAAAAAATGTCGCCACAATTCCGGTTAAATATGTATGTCCTTACTAAATATTTATCCTGATTAAATTAACTTGAATTCTGGTTATTTTTTTGAGTGTGTAATTTTTATGTCTAGACGAATACTTACTGCACTCAGATAAATGTTGAAGTAATGATTACTCTGTTCAGAATTAAAATGTAAGAAGAATCGAATGAAATATTGTTGATAAAACGGTAAAATATAGATATAGTTACATGCAGTGTCGAGAACGAATCAGTTCATGTTTTTAAATGCGGCTTCAAAATTATTTGACTTTTATGTAAATTTATTTATATGCTAATGCAGAAAGCAGTTATCATATTCAATTTCAAAGATGGAAATGCAATTCAAATGTGCATGTTATAAAGCATTAATTTTTGCCAGAAACATGTATTATTTACAAATAAATGTAAAATTGAATCCCTTGTATGAAGTACTGTATATTAAGATATCACTGACCCACGAGAAATCATGTATATCATGGCCTAATACATATATGTAATTCGCAAATTAGTAATAAACCATATTTCATTAATCTTATCGTTCATTTCTGCCTAACACTGACCGCTATTTCTTATGTAACCACCTCTTTTTGAGTTCACGGTACATTCGCGTATCCTCGACAGGTTCTTTAGTTTGTTTCTTGAAGATTTTATTTTCTATTAATTATTGAGCCAAAAGATTTCAATAAAGAGAAGTATTTAAAAGAGAGCCAGGCAGATTGAGAAAGAAACTAATTCCAAACACAATATAATGTCAAATAATAAATATAATTCGTCAACAAATGAGTCAAACGTCAAGTCAGTTGGTAAATACAAAGCCATTAGATAACATTGAGATAATGAAAATTCAAATCTTTCGAAATATTTATCACTATGTGATAACGACAAAGTATTCAAGAAATTGATACACAATATTACATAAGAAATTGTATAAAATAAAATCAAATCGAAACATCAACCAAAAGGCATAAAAATATGACATAATATACATCTAGACATCAAATACAAAAGTAATACATAAAATCATCTATACAAACGTTAGGTTTGGCGGACGCTGTAGGGTAACAGAGACTCCGAATTCTTGGAGAGAATTATGCGATTCGCGGTAAGAGAGTTGCTCGGGATCGATTGAAAAACGAATCCAAATGAAGCAGCGCAACAATTACTCCCTATTTCCCAAAGATCTCCATCTCCCGTTGTCCAACAGAATATCGTAATAAATAAGAAACAAGGGCTAAAAGCCAAAAACAAAGCTCCTAAGAAAAGAGCCTAAAGATTACAACCGCCACGCTCTCAGTTCTATTCGTTGAGTGCGAGAGCGTGGCGCGAAATTATGCCTACTGATCAGGCTGAGAATCAATTTCGTTCTGATTCTTCAGGTAATCTTCGCTCGATCGACTCCTCGCTTTTCTCCACTTTTCCAACAATATATTAAGTGTGCGTAAGGTGATTGGTAGCTATTACACTCAACACCCATTCGTCAATAATAAAATGAGTTTAGAAACGCGTAACTCATAATTACCGCCTCACTTATATATTTAATTTATTTTGATAACAATATTTGTGCTTATTTAAAAGTCGTAATATATAATATATAAAGGAAAACACACGCTTATTGTTCCTTCTTGTGCTGTAATATTACAAGTGTTATTAATATGATAGTGTATATGACAATGTACATAGTTCATTTAAATGAGAATATGAATAAAGCAGTGTTATACTTATTCGTGGAGATAAAGTCGGAGCTAGTGTATTTTCCTCTCAGAAGCGAGTCACTGCATAATGTAATTACGGCTTCGTGAATAAACGGAAAGCGGAGTTTGATATATAAAATGAGCCGTGCGCAGTAATGAAAGAAAAATACCTTCCCGATGCACTTTGCAATTGCATTCTGGGAGATCTTGCACTTTGAAGAGGTGGGTAATTATGCAAGGAAACGACCTCGTTTGTGATAAAATCTTAATTTTGCAAGCGGCATTGAATACCCGTAATAACGAATAATCGGTGCAATAAGGATCAGCGTGGATATCCGGTCGGCGGTGATCCTTCGTGCACGGGGATAATACCCTTGGCTTAGCAAATACGGGATGACTTCAATACAATATGAATTCCGTAAGCGATCAATGGCAATCGCCGGAAGGCGATTAATGCTAATGGTCGCGTGAAATGGGAGTACTCCGTTTGAATATGTATCCGTGCATATTTTACAAGAACGAATAGGTGCTATCAGAAAGTATATTTCATAGTCAAGGACGATTTCATTAAGTAAACAAACATTCCTGATTAATATGCGCTCAATTTATAATGCCAATGGGTTTATTAAAATTTCAAGAATCTCCAAAATAGGACGTACTAAATAAAATGGTATAGAATACGAATCTCGTATCTTTCAAGAGTATCTAGAGAAGAAACACGATTTTAGGAAAAATCATTACGATGTAAAAGAATGATAAAGTATTTAATTAATTATTTCATAAAGTTAAGTATCGGACGCGTTTCCATGTCAATTAGCCGCAAAAAGTGTCTCAGCGATGAATAATAGTACGATGTTAAATCTGGATTACCGTGATATATTGGATTCAATATTGGAAGCGAAATTGCAGACATTGTTATTGTTTATTTATTTATTCTCACTAAAAAAATCACTGAAATCGATTGGCGGAGACAAATCCTATTATAGAAGAGAAAAACGACAATTATTATTTATGTGAGATTATTCCACATATCTTTACACAGTGTAAAATTACTTTTCGGATACTGATTCAAAAAAATACTTTTAGCTTTTTCATCTCTTAGTATCATTCGATTATCATACAACAGATTGAGCAGATCGAAGAGCGATTAATAAAAAGACTCTTAAAGTTCTTTAAATACTTAGCTATTGTAGATACGATTCGAAAGGTGAAATATTTTATTTGAATATTGAACCGTGGCGTTAGTAAAATACAGGATGCATAAGACTGAAGTCATGCATAACTTCTATGGAAAGACGTGTTTTGCATCGCAAAAGAGTGGAAAGAGTATCGAGAGAGGATCAGGAAGAGTGGCATTAAGTCGCGCGTTATTGCAGATATGAAAATCTCAGAAAAGAAGGGTCTCAAAAGTGACGAAGTCTTTTTAATATCGCACCACGCTCAAATCTCCGAAGCGTTCATTCAAATGTTGAAGAAACGTAAAAACCTCTTTCTCCACCGTAACTGCATGCCGATCCCTCCTTTCACTGTCTCTGCCAAGTTCCTTTGCCTTCTCCCTCAATCTTTTCAACTTGGTGATCCCTCGCTTTATTAAAATTATTCTAATACCTACCGACCAGAATTCGAATAAGCGACCCAATAAAAATGTGACGATCATAAAATTCAAATTGATTCTTACGCGTTCAATATGTGAAATTATGTTAATTTATATATATTACCCGTGTGGAAACATCGACTGGGGCCAGATTGGGTTCCAGATAGTTTGCCCAAGTACCAACTGGGGCCTATTTGGGATTTCTAAGTGGGGCCCATTTTGGGTTGTAACGCTCGTCCCAACTAAAACCCATATTAGAGAAAAAATGTCTTAAAAAACAATTATTAATTAAGAACACGATTTATTCGCAGTTATATTATTGATATTCTTATAACTAATCGTTATTTGTAAATTTAAACGCTTATATTAGAAAATAAAGTTTCACACGCAACGCTGGGGGGGAAATCGAACGCACGACCTACGAGACGCGAGTCCAGCTACCTAACCATTACCCTAAGCTCTAGACATGGTGGTCCCATATTTTTTCCAGGGTATACTGAATTCGAGCATACACAAATATTAAATTGAACCGCCGGATCGTAGAAGGGCATATAACATTTTTTAGTCCGAGCACAATGATTTACCACCCCTTTTGAAATTTTTTTTTAAACATTCATTCAACAAAAATTTATTATGTTTATTCATTCTAAATGAAAATTAATTTTGCTGTTAATTACTTATTAAGCGTTGAAAACAATATATGTATTTATTGAATGCATCAAGATACAAAATAGTTTTGTTTTTTTCATTTGTTAACTAATCCTAATTTCTATGCAATTTAATATAAAAATTGCTCTTTGTTGTTAAATGAAGATGCAAAATGTTATTGAAATCTTTGAGTAATGATATATTCCTCAAACATTAAAATCACAATTATATGGATTATTTATCTGGTAAAAGTATATTTTGTCCTTGAAAATAAACAAAAACAATCTATTATCATATTTTTTAATAATGATACATTATTTTATTATAAATTGTAAATTTAGAGGTAAATTTTTAGTTTAAATTTTGCAATATTTAGAGATTAAGAAGTGTTTAGAGATGAGGTAGAAAAATTATTTTTGAAATTTAGAGATTAAAGAGTGTCTAAAGAGGAGGTAAGAATATACAAGACCTTCAAAGTAGGGGCTAAAAATTATGTAGAATTAAAATAGAATGAAAATATCTATGATAAGTACAAGTTGTTTCTGCTTTTCGTTTTAGGCGTAGTGAATAGGCGTTTGCTATTTTAATGTTAAGTAAAAAACAAAGTCACGATAATATTACTATAATGTTACAAGAAAATTTTTAGGAATAATTACAGATTTGCAAAAAACTGAACAAATGTTTAATGAATGTGCTACGTATCTAGTGTACTGGGATTTTGATGGGGATCCCCGAGTCGAAATATAGGCCCTACTTTAACGCTTTTCACGCTCTCATTTATAGGGGCTAAGGTTTTGAAGTAGACGCTATTTCAATGCGATTTTTGCTCCTACTTTGGCGCTCTAATGGGCACAAATTTCCAAATCTTCCACTTGGAGCGTCAAAGTAGGGGCTTAGCATATTTTTAAAACGAGTCGAAATATGGTGCTACTTTGACGCTCTATACACACAATAAAATTGTTGGGGCTATAAGAGTATTAAAGTAGGAGCTAAGTTAAATAAAAATTGAAAAAAATATCTTAAAAAACAATTATTAATTAAGAACATGGTTTATTCGCAGTTATATTATGGATATTCTTATAACTAATCGTTATTTGTAGATTTAAACGCTTATATAACAAATAAAATTTCGCATGCAACTCTGGGGGGAATCGAACGCACGACCTACGGGACGCGAGTCCAGTTACCTAACCATTACCCTAAGCTCTCGAGATAGTAGTCCCACATTTTTTCCAGGGTATACTCAATCCAAGCATACACAAATATTAAATTGAACCGCCAGATCGTAGAAGGGCATATAAAATTTTTTAGTCCTAGCACAATGATTTCTCACCCCTTTTGAAATTTTTTTTAAACATTCATGTAAAATTTATTTCCAATAATTCCTTTGATTGCATAATAAAACAATTTGTCGAGACAGAAAAATAATATTGTTTTAGCAACAAAAATTTGCTTTCGACAACAAAAAGGGCTCAGCAAAATTATTTTGTTCCCATTATTACTAAATTTGTTTTCCTATAGTGAAAGATTAACAAAAATATTACAGGGCGAAGGCATATAGGGATATATTTGCGTAATATTTCAACTTATTTTGTATAATCATTCAACAACAATTTATTATGTTTATGCATTTTAAATGAAAAATAATTTTGCTGTTAATTTCTTATTAAGCGTTGAAAACAATTGGTATTATTCATTGAATGCATGAAGATACAAAATAGTTTTGTTTTTTTCATTTTTCAACTAATCCTAACTTCTATGCAACTTAAAATGAAAATTGCTCTTTGTTGTTGAATGAAGATGCAAAATTTTATTGAATTATGTACAAAATGTAAAATATAACAAATCTTTTGAAAATTTTGGGTAAAATTCTATGTAGGTCACTAATTTACTTTAGTGAAAAATTCTACTAATTGTTAGTCATTTTTGACTAAAACTTTAGTGAAAAGTTGAAAACTGCGAATTGAAATAGAGAAATGCAACTAATAATTAGTAAAAATGTTCACTAAAGTAAATTAGTGATCTACTTTTCACTAATTCAGATTTAATTAATTATTATTAATTATTTAATTAATTATTTAATTATTCAATTTGAAATGAAATAACAGAAACTAATAAGAATTTTTAAGTAATGATATTCCTCAAACATTAAAATCATAATTATATAGATTAATTGGTAAAAATATATTGCCCTTGAAAATAATCAAACACAATTTATTATCTTTTAATAATGATGCATTATTTTAATATACTGTAAATTGCAAATTTAGAGTTAAATTTTGAGTTTAAATTTTTCAATTTAAAGATTAAGAAGTGTTTAGAGATGAAATAGAAAAATTATTTTTTAAATTTAGGGATTAAAGAGTGTCTAAAGAGGAGTTAAAAAAATATTGAAGATCTTCAAAGTAGGGGCTAAAAATGATGTAGAAGCAAAACAGAATGAAAATGTCTTTAGGAGCTGCTAAGTAGGAGCTAGTATAATAAGCAGCCGCAAAGTAGGGGCAATACTTCCACTTGGAGCGTCAAAGTAGGGCCTATATTTCGACTCGGGGACGCCCACTGTGGAAATGGGCATGCCCCGTATAAGCCCAAACACAGAATGCTAACATTCTTTCTTTTCATTTGCTTTAATTTTTATACTTAGGAATTCGGAATAACTGAAAAAATTGCAATATTTTTGGGAGATTGCGTTCCGCCTATCGTATAATTTATATAGTACTTTAATTAATTTCATTTTTCTTAGCTGGGACGCCCAAGTGGGTCCAAGTTAATTGGCGCCCACTTATTAACTGGGCTAAATTGGGCACATTTCCACACGGGTAACTGCACTTAAACTCTTTTAAAATTCGTTTACTTTTTATATAAGCACTCTCAAAAAATTGATAATTATAGTTTCTTAATTCTAACAATAATTTTGTGCGTTGTTTTCTCCAAGTTTAAAAAGTTTGAATATGTACGTGTAATGTGATACCTCTATTAATTATCGTAATAAAGTATATCTTTTCGCGCATCAGAATCATTGCACGAACTAAAACATGTGAAGGCTTTGCATTGTTTGGTATTTCCATTCAAAAGCGTAACTCTATCAAGTTTGATTCTATTGACTGTAATAAACAGAAACACATCGTGTGCAAACAATACCGATAAAGTCCATCAATCAAACTCTCTTTTATAAAGTGAAAAACAAAGCGCGGACCCCTAATTTGACTTGTGGTATAAACGAGCGTTTCTCGACAAGCCGGATCAAACCAAACGCGACCGACAAAGCGGGGAGATTTAATTGAATTTCACGTGGAATCGTATTTCTTGATATACCAGACCCTTTCGCTTGACAGCCACCACTTGAATATCATATTTCGAAAGCGTCAAAACTTCTCGTCAAAAGGCCCTTCTTCATCTAGAATGACCCTTCGATCTGACAGTTTGAGAATGTTGAACTTGATGACATAGTCGTCCTGGTCATCGAATTCGAGGAGGATTGGTTTATTATAGCTATATGTATAGCGACCTGTCACACCTGCATATGCTTTCAAAGCCATTCCCGAGTTTATATAGAACATGCGAGTAAATGCGGACGCATAATTAGCTTATTTGAATTAAAATGTTCGTACACAAACAATTCAACGAAATTATATAAAATAATAATTTGAAAGTAAATACTTTATCCGTTTCTAAGATACGCTTACTTTCTATCCAGACAGTGCTTATGTTTTTTGTATGCTTATGATAAAAAATAAATGACTATTTGTCATATAGATAATCAACAGATGTTGGGAATGGAAAAAGTATCAATAAAAAATTAATAGTGTCATATTCGTCACTTATTCATTTTGGATTCGAAGAGGACTGATTTGTCATAGCTATAATAAACTATAGAGACCTGTCACACCTTCGTGCTTTCAAAGCCATCCCCGACTTCATAGAACATGCGAGCAAATTGCGGTCACATAATCAGCACTATTGACACCATTATGGTCTCCAACTCTATCACAAATGTAGATCGTCCTGCAGCCCCCCCCCGCAGTCTGTTACTCGCATTGGGTGACTTGCTTGTCCTCTGCCACTGCCGCTGCTCGATTTTGTATTCCTGTCAACGATTGCAACATACATACAAATAAACATTCGATTGTACATTTGTGTTCCGAGCTGATCGAGAGCACTCGATCTCTAGCATCTTGTTTACTTGTTTGAATTTACAAATTTGTTATGCTGACATCAGATCAAATAAAACATTAGTTTGATAAGATTCAGCGCAAGGAACTACGAACTCTGCTTCAAAGATACATACCAACATTAATTACCAAGAGAAGTAAATCTTGGAAAACTCAGTTAAATTCTGTAAATTGAGTCCTACCATGAAGCTGTATTCAAACCTCTTTTAATCCAAAGTCGCTAACTTTCACTAATTCCTTAGATGATTAATTTTAAGTTTTGAAAGTAAGGTTTGCTAAATTATTAGTATTTTAAATTATCATTCTAACCGAGTTTTTTTTTCTAATTGTCCAATTAATTAAATTAATCTTGGTTCAATATATATTGGTCATTTGATAAAAATAATTATTACATTTGAAGCTGCGTCACTGCTTTCTGTGGTTATAATTATTTGCAATTACGTACTGTGTGAAAAATGGAACTTATCAGATTTATTTATTATACATATGCACAATAATTGTTCTCAATAAGTTGACCACTCATAAATACCACTCATCCATGCATATATTATTGTGGCATAAAAAATTGAAGTAAACTCACGTTAAAAAAAATATGTATGTATTTGAGTGTTTTTGGTGTTTAATATTCCTAAATAGTGAACCTCTCGACTTACTTCCGATAATTACGACGAATATTAAATAATTCATGTTAATCAAGATTTCAATCTATTAATTATAGAGGACACACTGCTAAGTCGAGAAATGTCACGTGTTAATTTACGTCAAGAGTTTGATCTTATGATAAAAGTAAAATTGAACGTGTCAGACAAGAGGCCCTCTTAAATTTTAGATAATCTTGAAAATTTCTATATTATTTTTATCACACTTCAAATTTTTCATTTGCGGTAAGAATAGAGTATAGTTTTTTGATATTTTGAACTTTCGATACTTAAATCGATTTAAGAAAGTAAAAAAAAAAAAATTCTGCAACAAATTGTTGATTTAAATTGCAGAGCAGGTTGAATGCATAAGATGTAAAGAGCTGTGTCGACCTTTCCACTTTTTTAGGTGGACGAGTTTCTTTAAAAGGAGTAGCGATGTTTTTAGGATAACGCAGTGCAATTGAGTCGTAGTATATTTGCAATGATGCAACGTGAGCATCCACAAAATCGATCCAGTTACGAGTTCCCTCGTCTATTCCTTCCGGTCATTTCCTCATCGTTTCGGTTTGCTTTTTACGTTCATTGAAAAAGCATGCTTTTATTGCACACAAATGTCTGCTGTTAGGGATACTCTGTCTCAAGCAATCCTCTTTTTTTAAATTACATTCTGAACATGCAAGTCAAAATGATACAATTTTACTGATTACTCTATGATTTTTCATAATAAAACGACATAGTATACAAAAATAAGGAACGAAATTCAACAAGTGGTTTTCAAATTTTAAAGTTTCTTATCTATTATGTATTCAGAATATTAAAGTTAGTTTTTGAATCTGAAATACCATATTAACTTTATATCATTTATTTCTCAAAGTGCTATAATCACACGAAATATTTCTTAATATTTACTTCTTTTAATAAATTACATATCTTTATAATGAAACTGGTCCCATTTATAATATGAAGTGGATAATATAAGTTATGAAAAGCAAATTCTGAATTCAGCACAATTGGCGATAGAGAACTGACTGTTCTTTTTTTTAACGATTTGTTTTAAAAGTTAATAATTAAGGCCGGAGTTACATCCGAGGTAAACACTTAAACTGTTTTTCTTTACTCATTTCGAAAATTCACAGTTTTTAACAACTTGAGCTGAATCCAATCGATTCTAAAAGTTTTTCTCTCCCACTAATCTAAAATGTCGGGATACACACGCGTCGAGGGATGGGCTGTCGAGCACGAAGAAATATAGTTGGAGAAATCATAAAAAAAATGTAGCCGCGGAAATAAAGTATGTGCGGTCACGCCAAGAAAGGCCGTGAGAGTTAGAACAGAACGGAAGTTGTTTTCATAGAATATTTGAGTTACATTACATGGAACATGGGTGAAAACCGAGGTGAAAACACAGAGAAGGCGCAAGAAAAGTCAATTTCGAGTGTGTTAATTGCTAGAACTTTCCACTTCGTTGTCTCGTAAATTATAGAGTTATTTAATGAAGTTTACGTTCGTAGTTACAAATAAAAAATTCTCGAGGCAGGGGGAAAATAACAAAAGTTGATAATCAGCTCAGTGGAAGGATTCAAGCATGGAGTTTGTGGATCGCAGATTCAAATTGCCATATATGTATGATGGGTTATATATTCATAACGACGTATGACTGTTCCACTGAACTGGAAAGTTCACTGATAGATATATTTGCCAAACGTTGCACGTTTCATGAAACCAGATTTTATTCCGATTTCGTTATATACACTTTCAATTGTAGACCGAAACTGTTTCAAATATCTGTTTACATCGCAGATTGAAAGTGATTTCAGAGTCTGTCGTAAAATATTAACTACAATTACAGACATGAAAAAACGCATTCAATTTTTATCATCGAAAGATTATAATTCATTTCTAGTTCAATGCATATAACAAAAAAGTACTTGCGATTTTGCAATATCTTTATGTATTGTTTAATATTTTTTACATGGTATTATATATAATATATCTCAGTAAATTCAGAGAATACGTAAAAACATATTCTTTAATTCTTACTTGAATTTATTTGAACGTTAATTTAAATTTCAAAGTTTAAATATACGTAGAGCTGAAAATATACTTTAAAGACATTTAAAGAAAAATTTTGACGCCGTTTTCAGCTTCAATGTGAAACACTTACCGCCCACTTCCACTTGAACAAATATACCCTAAAATTATACTATTTTTATTTCTGCTAAAGATTAAAAGAGAGTATCTATAAATAGATATTTTACTCTAATTTCATTCATGATTTTACCACTAATTCCTGAGTGGTTAGTTATGTTTTTTATACGTAAATTTACTAACCAGATATCGCATTCATTTGAGGGTGTAAATATCCTCTCAGATCAGTTGCTTGTGCAATTATTACAGGAGCCGCGTTCCCTGCACCTTCCGGGTGAATATTTATGACCGTTTCTAAGTAAGAAGTGAACCCTGGTTGAATAGCTCGAAGAAGGAGGAAAGGAAAGGCACTGGTAGAAGATTCTGATTCCTTCTTAACAGAGCACTTACTTTAAACCCGAGCTGAAAAAGTGTAATTGCGCGCCGCTACTAATTGCGAACATGAAGTACGGTTTGACCGTCGCAATCTTAAATTCTTTTTTCAAACTTTAGCAATAAAGGTGTGCATATGTAGTTGAATGGTAAAAACGAGTAAAACCCCTACTTTTAATGATCAACATTTTCGTGACGAAAATATATAGTACGATTTCAAATCCAATTAAATATAATTGCTTGTTTCAAAGATTACGATGTGGTGTTCGACTTTCTGCCTTGATATGTGTATTTTAAAAATTTTGTAAATTTTAGTGTCATGTCAATTTTTGCTAGGGATTGTTTCATTGAATATTTTACATGTACGATTTTCTATAAAAATTACAAATTTTGTGGATCAATAATGTAATCGTGTGAATATTAAGACACTAAAACAGAAAATTGATCTCGACATTCTATTTTACTTTCAGACAAGACCAAAATATATCAGTAAAGGTATATCGTGTATCTCCCGCTACGTGACATTCGAAAAGCGAATAAATATTTTACGACTTTCTGAGTGCCCCTAAATTCTTCGTTATCGTGAGATCACGTTCCACCCTTTCCTTTACCAGTCACAATTTTCTGACTTTTTTTTCCCTGTCAACGTAAGGGGAGCAGAATTTTACGTCTCAATTTCCGTATCCTCGAATTTTCAATGAGTTGTATTTTGCTGTGCGTGCGTCCTCGAGTCGCCAACGTAATTCGCTCGATTCGTCATGAAATTTCTTCGAAAACGGGATTTCCACCCCTCCAGGGATGAGTCGGGAATATAGCACGATGTCTGTGCAGAAGAGGGTAGAAATAGAAGTCGACGGTTTTAACGTGGCATCGATTTCCGTTTGATTCGCAGTCAACGAGCGGAAGTTCCGAATCGAATCCCTCTAACTCTCTAAGAATTTTCGCGGTGTAGCGGTAAATCGCGACACGTGCTACTCTCATGGGAAATTTTTATTAGCGAAAAAGTTGATGACATTGCAACATAGACTATCATTTTCCACATATATACATTTCTCGTATTATTATTATTATTATTATTATTATTATTATTATTATTATTATTATTA
>CAJFCO010000087.1:1437947-1473256 GCA_904066015.1 Synergus gifuensis
AGAACCACACACACACACACACACACACACACACACACACACACACACACACACACACACACACACACACACAAAAGAAAGAATATATTTTTGTTAATTAATTAAAACGAGAAATAATTCGATATATTTTTTTGTGCCTACTGGTTGACAGAAAGAATTATAGACCTCGAAATAAAAGTTGGGTGTATATATATTTTCATGAGAATTATCCTCAATATGAAAAAAGAAAGAAGGGAGAAAATAATGTACAAAAAATGTCTCATGTAATGACTAAATCAGCGAAGCATTACAGAGATCTGATGTAAGGTAATCGAATTAGGTAGGATTCTAAGTAAATTTTCTTCATCAACTCGATTAACTCGCAGAGGTCCCGTTTCCTTTTATCCCCATTCCACCCTGTCTCTTAATACAGCGTGTCTCATAATGGCAACGCTCGTCTAATCAGCGCTCCTGAAAGAATCGTCAGCCTTAATTGCATTCAAAGCTGAATATAATAGATAACATAATAAGATTAACCGTTTCTCTTTCAGTCCAACATATAATTTTCCGAGAATAGTTACTTGAAATGAGACCTCTCTAATTTATTTCGCAAATGAAGATAATATTAATTAAAATAATATTAAAATTTTTTAAAAACCTTTGTTAGCATTTTTACATCTAGGGGAAGCTTCGAAGAGCATTAAATCCCTCCTCGTATAAAAGATGAGGTACGAATGTAATCCTGAGGTCATCGTCAATTAATCGCACAAATATAAAATACATCCCCAAGTCCGCAAGTTTTTAAATTAAAAACATGCGGACATATGTATCAAGAGCGGAAACTTATAAATTCTAATGAGTCCAAAACATATTATAACTTTTTCCATTTTCGATTAATTAATTACGTAAGGCTTTAGTGTAATTAATTTCCCCGAGAAAAAAAGGTTTATGCTAATGGTCTAATTTTCTCTTCAAATATTTCCTTAAACGTTTAGTTTACAGGACTCTAATTAAAACGATAAACTTACAATTAGATACGTCTGATATAAGAGTCTATTCAACTGTAAGTTCGACGAAGAAATTAAAAAATAATTAATATTAAGATGAGGAAGCTAGGAATGAAAATTCAATTAATTTTGTCGTCCAAAAGAAGATTTTTTTTTAAACGAAAGTTTGAATAGAAACACAAAATTTTAAAAAATGTATTAGAGAGCCATCGGTCGTAAATTTATTAAACTTTTCTCAACTGGTAATGTTAAAATTCCTAGACCACTATCTTCTGATACTCGGAATCCAGGTTGTGTCGACATCTGCGAAAGAAACTTAGAACCAACAAGTATCACTTCTAATCGATTCGAAATAATAATCAATACTAAATTAATAATTTTATCATAAAACTTATAATTTTACCTCATAATAAATAACACCAAAATATTTGCTTTGTTTCTTTTATAATAAAAATATTTTATTTAAAATGTGTAAGTAATAATTTTCATTTTATTTTCATACAAAGTAATTATTTAAATATTTTAAATCATAAATAAGTAAATTAGTGGTACATTATAAATTATTATATGATATTGCAAATCAGAAATATTAAAAGTTGCTAACTGTAATTAGCTTTATACACACTACTGTATTTCTTCTTAGAATTAGTGAGTATTTTAAATTTCGGAGATTCCTTCGAAAATTTCTTGTTTAAATTGCAGGAGAATATAATAAAACTGATCCAATCTTTATCGAAGAAGATAAACAGAATCTAAACATGTTCATACTCGTTCTTGGGGTATCTCAGAAAATAAGGATAATCCTCATTTAATAGCGATTTTTTCAAGGAGGATTCTGGCATCCTCTTTTCATGAAGATTTCCTGCCCCACGAAGGTTTAAAGGTATCTGCGACCTTTCATGCAGATTATTTTTTCCTACATTATAGCTTGGATACTTCAGTCTAAAAATGGGGATGGATTTTTCCTGAAGATTATCCACTCCCCGAAGTGGTTCCACTGCAATGATTACCTCTGCTTCATTTTCTTCATCTAGATACCTTTGATCATTATAAGGATCTGCAGGAGCGCAAAGCACTCCACTAATGGTCAAGAGTATCAATATAAGCTGAAAATAATTTGAAATAAATTAAAAAATAAATATTTAAGTCAATTTTTAAGTCATCTTTAAAACTTTCTCACCTCAAAAGAAACATTTGAATAAATTTTAATTTGAGTAATTCAACAATCACTTATAATAATCATTATTCAATCTCTTTTTGGAAAACGACGACATTCTTAGTAATGATTCGCACTGAACAGAGCACATTTTACACAGTTTTTCAATTTAATACTATTTCTTCACTGATGATAGAAATATTGCAAAACAAAAGGAACAAATAATTATTTCAACAGATTTAATTTTTAATTATTAATAAAATATGAAACTTTAACCTTTGACTTGAAAGCACATCACTTACCTTGATCATGTTCGTTCGAAGTGTTTCGTGCAACTATCCGCGGAATCCTCTCGATGACACTGTTATATATATGTACAAGCCAGTACCGGTCTCACATCATGGAGAATTGATATTTTATTTTTGTAAGCTTTCCAGTTGGTCTCTTTTTCAAAACTGGATTTTAATCCACCTTAGGTTATGAACATCAACTTATATCAGCAGGGCAATAACTTTTCCTCTGAAAAATAAATATATATATATATATATATAAGAATTAGTCTAAACCCTTTATCTTGAATCTTACTAATGCATTTTCTCGAATAACTAAAATTCTAATTTGAGTGACATTGAAATAAAATAAAAAAGAAGGTCTTCATTCGCTTTTACCCATTCATATAAATGATCAAAGAAAAAAATGTATTCTGTTTTGCTAGTCATTCATCAATTTAAGAATGAAATCTTACGAAATATCTTTTCGAAGAATTTTCCATCGAAGAAAACTTTGAAAGAAGTATCCTTTCACAAACCTATTCATCATTCTAAGAACAGAAAAAAAAGAATTCTTTTAAAATATTACTTTATAAGAAAGTTTGATATCCATAGGGTGAAGTATATGTTTATTTTTTCAAGAGTTATGTCTGTATTTTTAATTGACAATTATTTTCCCACACCGACTAAATAATTTAACGTGGGTGTTCATCTCAGAAGTTCCTTGAACTTGCCATTCCCTCAAGGTTGATTCTCAAAGATCATCGATCCTATCTTAAAATAATCTACTTGTAGCACCATATTTGAAACTGAAAAGAATTTATAACGGACTCCATAATTTATATCTTGAACATTCAATTTCTAACACTAGAAAAAGCAAGAGATAATATTTTGAGAAGAATTTTATGCTCTCGTATGAATAAACAACCAGATTTGGAAACTTTGCAGCCCACACTTGATATGCATAATATTGAATAAAAATTTGCAACAAACTTCTCTGATCCACTCCGTAGTTGTTGATACATATAGGAGTGCATTTAATTTCATACAGAGTCAGCAACTTCGAAATAAATTCGGCGAATTTTAATTCGGGTTGAATATCTATAAAGCTGATTAGTGTAAATAACTTTTCTCGTAACAATATAAATTATTGGATTCTTTTCCCAAGTGGAATATTGCATTCTTTATTAGAACTCTGATTGTGAACCCTGCGTGGGCTCTCAATAAATGTATGTAGGAAATGACAATGGGAAGTATGTGGTGGTGTTTCTTTTATTTTACCCTTACGTATTGTACGTACGTGACGACTAGAATGACGTATAGCATTTTCTATTCTTAACTTTTATAGAGCACCTGTGGCATAAAGTCGTTAATCTTCAGCAATAAAGCTTTATGCGCATGTAAACTTTCTAATGTAATCTTCATCATCGTTTTTTAATTGATTTAATTTTGTACAAGACATTTGGCTCTTTTATAAAAGTACTAAATTATCTCTAAGTACTTATTATTACTCTTTTTGTCTTCAATATGTAATTAAGAGAGGATAATAAATATAAAAACTTAAGGAAAAATGCACTTTAATCAAAATATAAAATATAACATGCAATTATCATATTTTAAAATAATTTGTAATAGAGAAATCGAATAAATTATTAATCTACCTATCGATATGAAACATCTGAGTGGCCAATAACTCAAGATGAATAGAAGTAATTTTTTTTTTTAATTTTCGAAGACAAACAGAGTTTAGATCCTAATCACTATCAGAGTCGCTGGAATCGCTGGAACTGCTAGTGCTGGAAGAGCAATTGGAACAAGAGCAAGTGCTGCTGCTTTCACTATAAAAGCATGATTCACAACCTGAACAGCATGAACATGAGCAGACAGATGAACATGAACAGTCAGATGAACATGAACATGAGCAGTCGCTGCTGTAACAATCCGAAGAATCCCAAGAAGTATCTGAATTAGAATCGGAATCCGATCCAAGATTAACTGCAAAAAAAAATAGAAAAAAAAATATAATACATATAGGAAATAAGAAATGGGAAATAACAAATTTAAAAAAGGAAACTTACGATATTGTTTTAGTGTAGGATTGGAGTCTAAGTCGAGTTTTTTCACGTGTTTCGAGGCATGCTGGCTCAATTTTTCTACCGCCTTTGCCATTTTTCTCTCACGATGAATTTCTTCAAGCTTTCGCAAAACCTCTTGTTTGAATTCATACAACGTTTGCGTTTTTTCTGGTTTTTCGCACTTATTTTCCCCTGAAAGAATAAAGAAATATATATTAGTAAACTTATAAATAAAAGTTACTTAAAAAAGAAATTATTCTATACAAACGTATATAGTAATTTTAAAATCTACCATCCAAAGCACAATCAGAAGACTTTTTCGGATCTTCAGCTGACTTAGAATTTTCAGAATTATTTATTTTCCTCTCGAATAAACACGGATTTTTAATTACTTCCATTAATAAAGGCTTCTCAAAATTTTTATCCTGACAATCACACTCGTTATTTTTCAAAACGTGAGCTGCGTTCGATTTTTGGAAGATGGATTGATCGATATTTTCCAAATTAACCGGTTTTGTATATTCTGTACATTCTAATTGTTTTTTAGATGACAAATCCTCTTGTTTGAAAACCATATTACTCGGAACTGTATTTAACTTTTCTGAATGATAATTAATTTCCTTTGGAACTCCTGAATGAGTATTAGGAGCATTCGACTTCATTAATTCATGATCACTTTTAATATTATTAGCTTCAATTTTAATCTTGTCATCATGACTTTTATTTACTTTATCTTTGTTCTGGTTTACCAATTTCCTGTCTTTTTTATTCAATACTTTCTTCTTCGTTTCTGGTTCTGTGCTCTTAACAGTTTTACGATTTCTAGATTTCTTTGATAAAGTTGCTTTCTTCTGATCATCAACTTTTTCAATCTCTTCGTCCTCGACGGCTTTATTTCTCTTATTCTTAGATTTTTTAATCATAGTTTCTTGATTTCCGGCATCCTTTCCTTTGATCACAGCTTTCGATATTTTCTCCTCCCCATCTTTAAAATGTACTTTCTTCTCCTTTCGACCTTTCTTCTCCTCAAGTTTAGCTTTCTTCTTCTCTTCAATATCCTTTCCATCAACTTCTGGAACATTTTTTGTCTTCCTTTTTCTTTGACGCGGTCTTTTAATAACATCACCTTTCTTTTCAATATATTCCTCGTTGAGAGATGACACGGTTTTCTTTTTCGCATTTTTCTTCTCTTTCCCAAAATCCTTTTCTTCAATGTCTGGATTTGAGGATATTTCTTCAATATGAAGATTTTCTTTCTCGTTTATTGGGTGTTTCTTCTCTTTTAATTGAACCTGCCATTGTGCTTTAGGTTTTTGATTTTCATCTCCATCAATACCAATTTCTTTACCAGAACCAATTTCACTCTTCTTTACTTCCTTTTTCCCTTTCTTTTTAGAGGTTTCCTCACCCATTAATCCAGTTTCTCCACCCATTGTTAACTTTTCTTTTTTGGCTAAGCCACGTGCGCCCTTCGACTTTTTTCCTTCTCTCATGACGTCATCTGAACCTGAATGTATCGTGTTCGTTGCATCTGTTACACTCGCGTGACGATGATCAGTTTTTTTTGTCTTCCTTTCATTAGTTTTTTTTTTCATGGCACCTGTTGATCCACCTTTTAATTTAGAATCTTTTTCACTCGTGGAAGGTGCATTTTCTTTCATATCAGCAGAACCACAAATATTTTCATTTCCTTCTCCAGTACTCGACGACCTTGTGCGACCTTTAGTTTTTGTGTTCTTATCTTTAGTTTCTTTTTCATCGGAATTTGATCTACTTTCTTGCAGAGGCTTTTTCTTTTTCACAATCTTGTTTTCTAAGTCTTCGCGGATCCGAAGAAACTCCTTCTTTGATTTCAATTTATCAATATTATTCCAAAACTCTACAACCTCGGTTTCCTTCACATCTAATGCAATTCTGAAAGCTCTGTACTCATCTTCATGAAATGATTGTTTTCGCACGTGGCTCGCACCCGCTTCGGAATTCATGACCTCTTTCAGAAATTACCTCGAAAAACAGTGCCTGTAATAAATTTAATTGTGTAATTCCTAGCATATTTTAAATGCAACTTTCTTAATGTATTCGAAATTATGACGTGTTAGATTTAAGTGAATGTACATAGAAATAAACTTTATTTCAAACTTATCAGATATAGAGATATTATTAATATTGAGACATTACATTCATAATTGATAACTGACATTCATATTATGAAAATGAATAAATATATGTGACCTTAGTTTGATACAATTCACGTCTATTTATTCTAAAATAATATTTTTTTTTACCTACGGTTTAAAATGGAGCAATCTCAGAAATTCGTTGGAAATTATTAAGCTAAACCAAAATCAACTTGCTAAGTCACTCACTGGAAGCTCACTGAGCCTCAGGACTCACAATTTGTTTACTTACAAAAGGTCACTGAACATTTGAAGGCTCTTTCAAACGAATATTTACGAATCTCTGAATTTGACAATTTTGAAAACTTAAATTTCTATTCATACAGTTTTAATTTACAGTTGTAATTACAGTTTGTAATTACTGTTTTAATAAATTCTTAATCTGATGAGAAAAAATATTGTTTTTTATTTATAGCAAGAAATGTTCTTATTTCTAGTATAATATAATAAAGTATGCATTTAAAATAATCTGATATCAAACAATTCTTGTAAACTAATATTTTCTTGATATTTGCTTTTTTTTCAGTTTAAAAAAATGATGAAATTTCTCCAACAAAGTTCAGTGGTTATTATTCCACTTCATCGTAAAGGCATCAAACTATCAAAACACATACTCAAAAAAAATTTCCGCAGACAACATGCAACATATGTCGATGATCACAGAAACCCGAGTTTGTTTTCTTCAATCAGTTCTGAAAGCTCACAAGTATGCAAAATATTTTTAAAATATTGACGTTAGGTTGTAAATGAGGAAACATTTCTCAGTACTAAACTCTCTTAAAATGAAGTGCATTTTTCGAATTTTCATTTATTCCTCTTGAATATTTTGTGTTTTTGTTTACTCAATGACTAAATTACTCAATTATCTAAAACGCGGAGTTCTCAGATTTTTTCAAAATCAGGAATGTGTATTAAAAGTAACGACATGGAATTACTGTTAATAAAAATATTTCTCGTAGAAAATATTAATAGTAAGACAAGAAATTAGCGGGAGAATAAGCTTAAAAGAATGTAAATTATGAGGTATTTCGAAGTCAATTCTCAGAAATCTTTGTTCTTAAAAAAACCGAGCTTGATAATAAACAGAACAATACTCTAAACCCACACTGGGACATTATTAAAAGCTGACGTCAACGATTAAGGCTCTTGGACTTGAATAACAGGAGTTACTGAGAAACGAGCTAATCAGGATTGCCCTCGTAAGAAATTCTGCAAAATAAGGATTCCCCCTTCAATTTCTTTTTACACATCAGGCGTTTTTTCTATAGAATCATACAATATTTATTTTTGAAGAGCTATTTATTTAAATATGTAATTGAAGCTTTATATGTATCTGCATAGGAATAATTTAAGGAGATATGCTCTTTTATAATGGTTTGCGTGGGCTTGTATTCAAGTTTATATTTCGATCAACTTTACCTACATATATATATATATATATATATATATATATATATACCTGTTGGAAATTGTCATGCATCTCCCACGCACGAAAACTTGATTGCCCATTTTAAAAATCACGTAATATTTTCCGAGAATAGATAATAAATATAGTAAATAGAAATTATAATTCAAATAAGGTAACATTGAAACATTAACATAAAATATTAACATTAACATAACATTCTTCTTTTATTCTCTTGTTCTTTTATTCTGTACCTGGTGGATATTGAATTGTCCCGATTCTTCAATCACATCTGAAAGAACAATACTTTTTATATGTTATAAGGTCTATACCTGTCGATATATTTATTTTAATCGATTTCATCCCCGCAAGCAAATCCTGTTGACTGTGTCTTGAAAAAAAAAAACGCCCACGTTATAATGACGAATGTTGTGCACCATTATTATAGAATAAAATTCATTTTAATTGAAACTATTGACGTTTTATAAAATTTTCTCATTCCTTAGCAATTTTCTTTTCGAAATTGATTTTTCTCACTTCTTAGGCATGACCAAGCTAAAAAAGCTACATTGAATCTGAAAAATCTTGAGGACTATTCTTTCTAGATTCAATAAACAGTCTACAGTAAGAAAAATCCAATTGAAATAACAATTTATGTTAAAAAGCTGCTTTTGTCAAAAATGCCCTCATCTTTCTACAGAATAACACATATGAAAATGATGTTTCACTGTGTGAGAAAGGGTGTAAAATATCTGAAAAAGATGTACTCTAGCTCTGAGGCGGTTCTTTTATTTCTTTTTAAAGCACTCTCTACGGAAATAAGTATTAGTGCCTTTTATCACGAAGCACCACTGATTTTCCACCCTTTTCCATACGTCTGCGCGTGCTAGACCGGGCTCTATAAAAGCGATGCGAGGCGTCGCGACGCTCCAGACGCGCAGCACGCGTAACACCGACAATGTAACCGTGCTGTTTTCTTATAAAATAATCTGTGATTAGACACTTTTCACAAATCTCTTCAGTGAAAAAACGTCGACCTCGTTAAAAGTCGATGATATATATAAAGCGTGCAAAAGTAAAAGTGCACCGATAATTTTTGGAGTGAAAGTTTCCAAAATCGGGACTAAAAATGTAAACATTAGGAGCAGATAGTTGCTTAGCGCTAAAGATTCATTGATAAGAAACTGTGCCAATTATCAAGAGATTTCCGTTACGAATCCTGGTTTTGCTGAGGATTTTTCTGCTATAACGTGACGCCAAAGTAAGAATTTGTGCTTTATGCATTCTAATCATTTTCAAATTCACCAACCATTCTCACGAATAAATTAACATTTCAGTTATTTGTAAAACTATTTTAATATTTTTTATTTATAGTTTATTGAGTTTTTCAGAAGAAGATAACACAGGCATATCATTTCCTGTGACACTTTGACCTATAAACTATCCGGATGCCCTACTTTCACATTTTTCAACTTTATTGAATTTTTATTTCAGTTTTTTTTCAATTTCGATTATTGTTATTGTATGCGGCTTCTAACATGTATTTTTGGATATGAATATATCATTTTTCATCTCAAAATATTGCATGAATAATTTATAATTTTCACAAAATATTTAAATATATAATGGTTTATAAAAATATCGTCGATAAAAATATTGTTAAGATAATGAAGACGAAATTTTTGTTAATATTCTCAAAATCGATGTTTGTATTATAAATTATTCAGAATATTCAAACAGTTAAAAATTTCGATTTTAATCATTTTAAAATCGAATATAACTAATTGTTTAGAACGCTCTATTAAAACAGGAATTAAGGTCACTAGAACGAATGTCTGATACATGTGTATTCTACTCTGACCGATTATTGGAGAGATTAAAGTTTTTAATGAGATATACTCAATCAGTTTCTCGAATATTCAAGGACGTAAAAATTGTCATTATATGACAACATTTAAATTATTTGGGGAGGTTTTCTTGTCCTGTAAAAAATTTTACACTAGAAACTTATACCCCACGGTAAAATTTTTAATTTACTGATAAGAAAACTATATATGGATCACGACGTATAAGAAGCAGCACGTGCCTGCATTCGTAAACATAGCTTAAAATATGTATTATCAGATAGACTAAAGATAAACCAGAAAAATTGGAATGAAGAGTAATAAACCGAAATAATGTTTTCAGAAAATGAAACCATCTTTAAAAATAAATTTAAGATTTCAAGAACGACAACATGAACTAAAGATTAGAAGTTTTTTGTTATGAACCACTTCGACCGTGGCTTACATGACAGCTTTTTTTGTTCAGAGCTTGAAAAACTGGAACGAAAATGTAAAACAGCAGAATTCATGTATAATGTATAAATAAATTGTTTCTAAAAAGAATTAAGCAATAAGTATGTATTGTTTTATCGTACAACTGACCTTACAATTAACATCTAATATTACACATGAATGCACTATCTCTTTTTTCCCACAAATGTTTATAATCATAAAGAGTGCAAAAATAAAAACAGACATTCCACATGAATCACAGCAAAGTTTTCCAAAAATTGAAACTTGTTATCTGAAGTCTTGAATTCGATAAAAATAACACAAGCAAACAATATAGTCCAGTGGTGATAAATTGCGACAAGGACTTTTAATGCTTATTTCGTTATTTTCGCGATTCCAAGAAAATAGCAAAAAGTATATAATAACAGTCACATAAAATATTTCGCAATTGTTTTTGACATTATTTGAAGATCAAATTATGCAACCAAAAATTCAAAGGTCTCTGGATCTAGGTCTGAGAAGAACGTAAAAAAAACGCAAAAAGGGCGACCTTGTTTCGAAGAGTTGCCAAGCACGTAGTCAGCTGAAAATTTAAGACCTTTAAGTTGAAATTCATCAACCCAATTTTATTTTCTCACACAAATCAACTATTTTATCTGTGTTAACATTCTCCTATGATTTTCTTTGATCATTAATTAATTAGATATTTTTATTCATATTCTACTCTTAAGTAAAACTCCGAGATTTAATTGCGTCTTAGGAAAAACTATCCCCGAAACCTCCCATGCACTATCGATAATCCCATCCTTAAGTGGATTTAGGTAAGACCGTAAATTCGAGTGTAATTGCAACTGTAGGTCGAGTTCGGACAGAAAATCATTTTTGGCCGAAATCCAGACGCTGAACTGCCAAAGAAATTATCGATCGACGCACGTCCTTTCGCTCGCTACGCCTCGTAAATCCTTTGAAACTTAACGATCGCAGTTATTTAACCACGCATTTACATTAAGCCAACAATAGAGCAACGATATAGAATATGCCCCATAAAATTAAAGTCCATGAAATCTAACATTCTTTCGTAATATTGCATCAATTAAATTTCTCGAAAATAATCATGAACCTGTACTGCGCAAAAATTTCAAACACTTTATCCGCCTATTATTCATCAATCGAGTCCATGTTTCTGTCGTAGACATACATTGTTTGTTAGTAGAACTTGTTACACAAATGAAGTAATAATTCAGTAAAATCGACACTCTGTTGAGGTAATAACTGAGTTGCTTCTTTGACAACCAAACGAGATGACGTACCTCTGACGCAATTCCTTCGATCTTCCCCACCTTGATTATTATCAGCATGTACAAGTATCAGTGGCACGTGACACAGTAGGTCAATTGAGAGTGAACCTGAGGAAATCGATAGTTCACATCCACCCTTATAATGCATAATACCTTCACCTTAGAAATACGTCCAAATGTCAAGGATTTCTACCATTTTTATTATTTTTTTCCAGATATTAGATAGCAATTAATTGAACAATGAATTTTCTGTTGAATTAAACATTATTCCATTTTAAGATCTTTCCAAATTCAATTTTATAATATTAAAGACCTTATTGAAAATGAGAATCATATAAAATTATAATTGTTAATTTTAAAGTCATTGAATGTGTGCCAAAATCTAATTAGTTACAGTTGAGATTAGCTTCGAAAGTAAGTTTAAGATTTGAATCTTTTCTAACTTTTACAAAAAGTCAATAAGGATTTTTACTTTTGTTGTAGATGAAGCTTCACGAGAAAAAGGAATCTGCGATCCACAAAGTTCAGGAAGTTTCCCTCGAGGAGGTGAACTTAACAAAGGAGTACGATGTCGAGAAAACCCTCGGAGAGGGTAGTTTCGCGAAGGTGCTATTAGGTACCCACAAAAAAACTCAGACCAAAGTAGTCTTAAAAGCCGTGCACCAAGAACTGACTTCGGAAAAGGATTTCTTCCGAGAATTTCACTACTCTTATCATCTATCACCACACCCAAACATCCTCAGTTCATACGCAGTTGCCTTCAAAGCAGAAAATTGCTATGTTTTCGCCCAAGAATTCGCGCCCTTTGGAGACCTTGCAGGAAACGTGAGAGCTGGAGGCTTATCTGAGGACGTTTGCAAAAAAATTGCATCTCAGTTAGCCTCCGCTCTTGATTTTTTGCACTCGAAACAACTCGTACATCGAGATGTCAAACTTGAGAATATTCTTGTATTCACACAAGACATGTCCAAAATCAAACTCTGCGATTTTGGATGTACAAAGCGAGAAGGATCTCTGGTTAATAAAATAACTTGCACCTGGGTGCAATTCCTGCCACCAGAAATCCACGAGGTAATTAAAAACGAAAGATACACTTGCAAGAAGAGTGCTGATTGCTGGCAATTTGGTATTGTTCTTTTTGTTTGTTTGACTGGAAACCCTCCTTGGCAAAGTGCAGTTCCAATTCAGGATCCAGACTACTCAGCCTTTCAACGATGGTTGAAAACACGACTAAACGTTCCTCCAACCTTCAGGAGATTCACACCTAGACTCTTGAGGTTCTTCAGGCGAATTTTCGAACATAAACCTGATAAGAGGCCTCAAGTCACAGAAGTCAATAAGTACCTGAAAGACAATTGGTTTGTCAATAAAATAAGCCACAGTGCAACCTCCACTTCAGTTGATGTTAGCGAGAGCTTTCTAAAGAAAGGAGAGAGCCTTATGTACTTAGACACCATTATAGATGACCGGCATAATATTGATGAGAACAAAAATAAATTAAGGAAGCTCCTCAGCAGCTACGGCCTCGAAACCACTGTGGATCAGAAAGTAGTAACCAAAAGGATCTGGGAATGGGTGATGCAATGTGATTCTAACTTGGGAGATACGGGACTGATCAGTGGATTTGGTACAGATGCTATGTGAGAGATGGTGAAGTCCTCAAGTGAACCGTGTCTGAAAACAATTAATCTGGAACGAAAGTTCAGCCTCGTAGGCATCGGCCTAGCTGTTCAAGATACCAAAACACTGAAACCGTGATGAACCAAAGTTTCTCTGTGATCTCTGTTAAATTTAATGTTTATCTAGTCAGGGTTTCGATTACGTAATTGATCCCCAATGTCTGATTTTTCATCAATCAGAACTGATGAATTAGTTAGCTGGTTCATCGTCTCTTTCTGATGGATAAAACGTCAGTATTAATATTATCTTACACTCGTTAAATCTATTTACTGAAATATATAAAAGTGCTCTAATAAGAGTATTTCTACACTTATATAATTTTCTAGTAGCTAATTTATAAATCTGACCAACTGTTGATGCCAATTAGCAGATTGTATACATGTACAGAAGAACTTTATTACCTATTGATTCTTTTGGAAAAATATATCCGAAACAGACGGACAGTATTTATTTTTCCCTTAACGAGTGTGTTATCTGTTTTGAAAGACCCTCAGAAAACTCTCAAAATAAATATATACTCGTTGACGTATTCCGACACTTCGTGGGGTATACGTAATGACAATAATGCTTCCAAAAATAATTTGCGATATACTGTCATTACTAATAATAAAAATTCGTGTCTTACTAAACGCGAATCAGGGTTCTACTGTAATTCGAAGAAAGCAATGAACTTCAACCGAGTCTTCAGACGTGTCGGGTTCTACCTAATATATGTTTTCAACGAATCGCGCCGGATCGAAAAATAGATATAGGAGAACACGAGAAAAAGCGTCAATCCTGGTCAGCAGATCGACTAAATGTTAAATGAAGTAAGAATATCGAAAAAAAACTGTTATAAATATGGAGTAGACTATGTAGATATATATAATACGCATATTCTTGTAGAAGATCTATGTAATGTGTAGAAATATGTATGAACTATTAGAAAAAGTATTATTGTCAGTGATTTCTGTCAATAGTTTGTTTTTTTCTTTTTTTTGGTAAGAAAAAAATGGAAATTCTACTCTTTGAAACTAAACGTCGTACATGCAGAAATTTGTTTTCAAAAAATCACAGATGCAAGTGACGACTAAATCACGAATATTACTTTTTGTATTTTTTATTTTATATATATATAATCGAATAAACGTATCTATTGAAATACAATTAAAAATCTTGAGGACTGTGTACTAAGAAATGGGTGCCACCTTGCTCTAGTCAATCATGAGATTATATAAAATATTAAAAAATGCCAGTACCTATTTTTGAAATGTATATTTTTATTTAATTCATTGGGTCCAATGTAAGTACTGAGCAAATATATGTAAGATAAATTTAAATATGTACTCTTAAAACGACGTTAAGTTTCAACCATCGGTGTTTGATAATACACGATGATATGGAGTGAATAATTGCCCTTCAGTCCTGTTTCTATTCCCGGAATAAAAAAATTAACAACTAGAAATAATCATCTTAATTTTATTATCTGCTTCAATAACATGACTGTAAAAAAATAAGACATTTGGGACTGGAGGGAAAATAAGTGAAACAATTTTGTGAAAACCAAACCTATATTAATGTTATACGGAACATTATAAGACAGTGTATTGTTTTTAGAGAAGTCTTTCATTTTATTATTAAAGCATTTTCAGAAAGAGGAATTATATTTTTAATTGAAAGTGGTACAGATGTAATTTATGAAACTAATCTTAAGGTAATTAGTTTTACGTAACCTGACACGGTGTGAAAGCTTTACAAAAATACTATTGATTTCTTTGAAAATTCTGATGTAATGTTTCAATTTGACTTTGTGAAATTTGATTTATAAAAAATATGAATATAATGGTGACTAAAGATAGTCTCACAAGAATTATATTACAACATTCGAATGTGTCGTACGTATCTTTCTACATTTTGTACATTTTCAAACGCAAATCTAAAAATACGAATTTAATTTAACGACACAAATTAATTAACAGCGATTCCATAGTGTGTTAATATAAGATTGACGAAAAGGGGTGAAAATTTACTTGTATTATAGTATATATGTAAGTGTCGAATGATGTTTTGTATATATAATGAAATAAACGTTGATATTGTATAAAAATATTTTTTGTTTATAATTTCTAGTAATCTGTTTGCTATAATCCTATCTTAAAAAATCTGTCCGCTTCGCGGGCACATTCTCATCGCGCGCTTGTGCCCTTAGTGAAGCTTGCGCTTTACAGGACGCTTAAAGATATGTTTTTTTTTAAATTTAATTAAATTACATAATTTATATTTTTATATTTTAATTTATTTTTGTATATTTGTAATGTATATTTTTAAAAATTTAATTAAATTAAATTAAATTACAGCTTTGAATGCAAAATTTAACTAATTTACTTAAGGTTCTATCGACCTTAAGGAGCACATTCTCATCAGGGCACTCGCGCTTCGCGCTCGATATTTGATTTAAAGCTCGCGCTCCGCGCTCGGCTCTGTTTAACAATATTTTTCACGATTAAAACGAAAACTACTCATCCTATTGAAAAATGGCCACAGGAGAACTTGTAGATCTTTTTAAGGTGAATAATTATGTTTCTTATCATTTTCTCTGCATCTCGCGTTTTTTGGCTCAAAATTTGAATTTTCGATTTTTTAAGGAAATTCAAAAAGTTGTTATGCGGATCCTATAGGGCGTTCAAAAAGAAACATTTTTCATCTTTAGACTTTTTTTCATATCGTGCGTTGTTTGGCTTCTAATTTAAGTTTTCTTTCATTTCTTTGGATTTTCAAAATGTTATAAGTCTTTCAATTTTGTTTTGATCCAAAAAAGTCAATAAGAAAAATTGTTCGACTTTTTGAGTACTACGAACGTGCGTCATTAGAATTTCTAGATTAATAAAAAAAGTGGTTTCAAAATTTTTCAAAGTGCTCCCACTTTTTGAATTTTTATCCAAAATGTCTGGCCAACGAACTTGACCTTCATTTTAGGACACTTAAAGAGTATACCAAAGGACAATCCAATCTGTCAATTCTTTCGAAAGTTATCGTGCTCACAAACAAAATATACAGACCCACAGACAGACAGACAGACAGACAGACAGACAGACAGACAGACAGACAGACAGACAGACAGACACATTCGTAAAAACATGTTTTTCGGGTTCAGGGGGTCCCAAAACGTGTACATTTGACAAAAACTGGGGGGGTCAAATTTTACACAAATCTAATACCTTCTCTGATGAGAATGTAAAAAGTGGTGTCACGAAATGTCTCAAAAATCTCGCATACATTGTTGTTGCAAACCTGATTGGCTTTTGAATGACTTGAAGTTGAAAGAAGAAAAACAAACTAATGACGCAAAAAAATTTCAGAAAAACCTTCGAAATACTTTAAAATTCGTTAAGATTTCTTAAAACTCCCCAAAACCTCTTGAAATCCTTCAAAAATTCACGAAAACGATTAACATCATAAATGTCTTGAAATCCAAGTTGAAACTCGTAAAAATTTTTACAAATTCCTAAAAATATCTTTAAATTTTTTAACATTTAAAATCTCTTAAAGTCTATAGAAATCTTATCAAATTCCATAAAATCCTTAAAAATTATACAAAATCTTTTAAAAATTAGAGAAATCAATAAAATTAACTGACAACTTTAAAATTCTTTAAACCCCATAAAATACTCTAAAACTTATAGAACTCTCTTGAAATCTTTTAAAATTTGTAAAAACTTGTTAAAATTCTTAAAAACTGTTTAAAATATTCTTTAAATTATACGATAAAATTTAAAGTTCCTTGACGTCCTTTAAAATCTACTAAAATTATTAGAAAATTCTATAAAATCTTCTAAAAATCATAAAATCCCTTAAAATTGTTAGAAATCTCATAAAATTTCACAAAATTCTTTAAAATACCTTAAAGTTCCTTAAAATACTCTGAAACCCTTTGAAATCTCTTAAAATTCCTCGAAACTTCATAAGATTTAAAACCCTTAAATTCTCTTAAAACGCTGAGAAATCTTTTCAAATCACTTAAAATTTCATGAAAACCTTCGAAATTGCTTAAAATTCGTCAAGATTTCTTAAAACTCCCAAAAACCTCTTGAAATCCCTTAAAAATCCAAAAAAATCATTAAAATCACAAATCTCTTGAAATCTATGTCAAAATTAACAAAAATCTCTAAAAATTTATTAAAAAAAACTCTTGGAATTTCTTAACATTTAGAATCTCTTAAAATCCTTAGAAATCTTATCAAATTTCATGAAATCCTTAAAAATACTACAAAATCTTTTAATAATTAGAACAATCTAATAAAATCCCTTAAAATTTTACCACAATCTTCGAAATCCTTTTAAATTCTACAAATTCTTTTAAAAATCATACATGTATAGAAATTCTTTTGAAATCCCTCAATAAAATTATGTGAAAGACTTTAAAATCCTTTAAACCTCATAAAATATTTTAAAACTCATAAAAATCTCTTGAAATCTTTTTAAATTGATGAAAACCTTTTAATTTCCCATCAGAAACTTCTTGAAATGCTTTAAATTTTACAATAACATTTAAAGTCTCTTTACGTCCTTTAAAATCCATTAAAATTATTAGAAATCTCGTTACATTCCATGAAATCCTGAAAATTCTATTAAATCTTTTAAAAATCAGAAAATCCCTTAAAATTATTAAAAAATCTATTGACTTCTTTTAAAATTCCAGGAAATTTCATTGTAATATTTAAAATTCCTTAAAATTTTATATTATATTTTTATATCAGATGTTTTTTATATCAGATATATTTTATATCAGAAACCTTTTCAAATCACTTAAAATTTCAGAAAAATCTTCAAAATCGCTTAAAATTCGTTGGAATCTCTTAAAGTTCTGAGAAACCTCTTAATATTCCTCAAAATTTCAAAAAAATTTAAATCCCTTGTTAGCTTTAAAAATTCTCTTGAAATTTCATGAATTCCGTTAAAATTTCGCGAAATATCCAGAAATACCTTAAAATTCTACGAAATCTTTTTTAAAATCCTAAAAATCTTTAGAACTTCGTAAAAATTACTTGAAAATGGTCAAAATTTATTAAAATTCATAGAAATCTCTTGAAATACCTCTCCAAAAAATGATGTAACGAAATGTCCCTAAAATCTCGGTTAAATTGTTGTTTCAAACCTACTCTCTGAATTTAAATCAGCAAAATTTCATTGATTTTTTAATGACTTGAAATTGTAAGAAATTAAATAAATAATCGTGCGCGTAGCGCACGTGTTGGTCTGCTAGTTTTATTAAATTTGAAAGGAATCTAAGGGTGCAGGGTACTAAGATCAGGATAGTGTTGAATTTTTAAAAAATTATTTAAAATATAAAACGATTAACTTGGGCTTTAGTGATAATTATCGCATGTTGAGAGTTTTTATTTTAAGTTTATACTTAATGAGTTGATTGAATTGTGCGGCTTTTTGAGCTCACTACGTACTTTCATGTTCGAGCCATCAACATCCGTGGGTGATCGTAGGTGTCGCCATGGAGACGAATCCTAGATACCCAGGATTTGAATCACACCAACCCCTTTGCAAGGAAACTTGGCGTAATAATTTTACAAAGCCACTCTGGGTTAGCTGTTGCCTGTAGAAAATTCTATCACGTGCAATGCGTTTATAGGAACCATACTTACATTAGCATAAGGGGATATAAACTAGCTGGAAAGTTAATTTTAGCCGACAAATTTTCATCTCATTTGAACCTTTCTTTTCAGTAATGAATCTTAATAATGTTTCAAAAGAATCTGTATGTGCGAGATGAATTTAAATAAATTATAAATTCAGATTAGCTTGAATTAAAATTGAAAAGATCGCGTAATTAACGCCCAGCCTTCCGACTGACCTTGAGTAATTTTATAAAACCTCTGTGGTAACCTTGAATGCTGCAAACTCTAAACAAAAAACTGACTTTTCACCTCCCACTGAATATAGTTTTGAGTTTGTCAACTAATCAACTCCAAGCACACTTAACAATTAAGCCCTGGTTTCAAAGGTCAAATTAATTCATATACAGAAACTGTGATAATCACTTTATAAGATTATAAAAAGCACTGACCAGTGCTAAATGAATTGAAAATTAAAATTTAATAAATTAAGCATTGATTTAAAATAATTTATAATATTAATATATCCTGATTGCTTTTTGCAAAAAAACTTTTTTTGTGAGTTTCATGCATTTAAATGCATTGGTTTATTTCTCGCATACTCATACTAGATTTATAGTTAAAGCTTCTCTGGATACGTTTCCAAGTACACTATAATTACTATAATAAGCATGCTCTCAACGAAATATATATATATATATATATATATATATCCTGAGTTCTGGTAGAAATACTCTCTTGTTTCTCATTTTATAATTCGGGAAAATCTGGGATTAGTTAAATCTTCGCAGAATCTGCACTTTACGTTTTATAAGGATAAACATGATGAGGCATAGAAAGTTCTACACATATGCCTTTTCTGCTGGGGAAAAAATCCCTCGTCACATTTATATTCTTCCGCAATCTGTTATTTCATTCGTTGCTTTCACCTCAAGAAATGCATGGATTTTTTTCAAGCAAAACAGTTTTTCAGTAAAGCATTATCGATTATTGTCCCTTTTTAATTAGATGCATTTTTCAATACCAATTTTTTCTATCTCATAAATATAGATATAAGTATAATAGATGTAAGTCTGATAATGCGATAAAGTGTTGCAGAAGTACGTTTCGTATCGGCTATTTTCGAAATTACTTTACTATTTTTGAACACTTGAAAATTATTCTTAGAACTCAACTCACAGGTGCGTTAATTTAATCAAGATATACATATAATGACTATTAACTTGGCGAGTGAATGCTGTCCTATCTATTCACATTCAAACATGTGTTCGAGCTTGCACTCTGAAAATATCTATAACTCCACGATTCATTAAAAGTGAGTGACATTTGTTAACAGATCATTACAATTTTACTGAATTATTTTAGTAACATAAGACTTCTATTTCTATAACATATCATTGATCCCAAACCCAATGCGGATTCAATGATAAAAAGTTAACTGAACTTTCCCTGAGCATTACGTCGAACATATGTAAAACTCTTTCTACTTTGGAGACTTTCATTATGAATCCTTCTGGAGTTCCAAAAATATTTCAAAGTATTTCCGATCGAGACAATCTGGGATTAATGAAATTCTTCTATAAAATAAGAGATACTCTAAGCATATATAGTAAGAGAAGTCAGTCAAAGTGTAATCATACACGGAAAAAATATGTCTAGTAAAAAGTGTATAATTAGTCCAGGAGTTTTGGACGGGTAGTAAAATGTTGGAGATCTTGAATGACTTTTAGTAATATATTTCAAACTTTTCAGTACTAAATGCAAATGAGTCTTGGAAATTTTCAATAATAGTCTAGGAAAATAGTTTTGTATTTACTACACAAAATTTAAGTAAGAAGCCAAATTCAGTTCACGACAAATTGTAAAAATTCACAAAAAGTTGTGAATGTTTCCAATTCGGTTCGAAAGAATATGTATAAGTTCCTAAAGTGAAAAATAGCGAGCTGGTATTACAAAAAGTTCTGGACAGTCTAGAAAAATAATCTGCGCCTCGATATGCGCAGTTGACCATCAGCGCATCAGCCGGTAGTGCAAAACAAAGTGAATAAGTGATCTTATCAATTTTTAATAAAAATCAAATGACTTGAAAATTATAAAACAAATTTAACTAAATTAAATTATTTATCTTGATTTAGTATTCATTGAAAAATCCTATAAAAAATTACTTACAATACAAGTCGATTAAATTCCGAAAACGTTTATCATTTCTGGAATTTTTAAAAGTAAAAAAAAAAATAAAAATAAACGCAATATTTTTTTTCATAACTATCAAAATGGATTTTTTGGGCTTCAATTACAATTAATTTTTATATGTATACTTCAAGTGATTTTAGAGAAAAATATTTATCTTACTTATATTATTAATCTTTCAGCACTTATAAAACTCACGAAATCTTAAACATTAAAACATTAAAAATAACCAAATAACAGAGTTATAATACAAAATTTAAGTAAAACATGTTAAAACATATTAAATATCACTTGGGTCACTATTCATTTTTGACCCGACACTGGACGTTTCTCACAAGCAGTGAGAATTTGACTAGTTACTATATAAGGACCATTTCGACCGATATACTCAGCGTGCAATATTCTGCGTATTACCGTGTTAGTGAATTGCGTTATATGTATTATGTATTAAGTTAGGTTATAGAATAAGGTTTGTGTGTAATTAGATAAGTGAAGAATACGTTTCTCGTGTATTAGTACTAGTGTGAAGTTGTAAACAAAAGACTACAAATCTTGATGTCTGTGCTTCGATTTTTTTATTTTGCTTTAGAACCCTTCATATTTTCCCAGCATACTGTCTTGGAAATTATACTCTCTGCCTCTTCATTTTTTCCCAGACTGTCTTAGACATTTTACAGTCTCTAAATTGTGTTTGCTTTATCGAAATTTCCTAGACAGTCCAGTACTTTATGTAGTTCTTTCTTGCACTTAATAATGAAATATCTTGTAAATATTCAAAGAAGGAGGTTTTCAATTTTTACAACATTTTGGTACCCGTCCAAGATTCCCAGACTAAGTTCTACACTTTTTACTGGACATATTTTTTCCGTGTAAGAAATTATATAGTTGAAATGAAATATCTTGTCATGTGGAGACCTATATCATCAGATCTTTCCTTCATCTTGTGGGTGGCAAATATGATCGATCTTGTGGTCCAACGCCCTGCTATTTTCGTCTCACGTCTCCTATTTATACGTCACTATACGGACAATGTTCTACTTCTATCAGTCCATGGCTCGATGTGGAATCAGTTGCAGGAGTATTTAAACCAACCACTTGGCGTGATGCAGTCGTGTATTTCTGTGGCCAAGATCCCATTTTACGATTTGCTTGACGTCAGTAGAAGAAACCTGGACACTAACAGCCGGCAAGGTGTGCAGACGGGGTGACAGAACTCCATCCTAAAGGCCGTTCACACCGATTAGAATGAGTTCAAACGCCTGGGATTCGCCGAATATCGAGTAAAGTAGAGCAGCATAAATTTCACCATCTTCTCGATCTCTTCCCTCTTTATTTCTTTTGACTAACAAGTTGCATAACAATGCAACTCTATATACAGATTTCCCGTGAACAGGGAGTTCAACAAACGATGTAGAAAATGGCTAATGATAATAATAATTGTAATGGATAAGAAGTATGCAGGTGTAGTGTATGGATGAGTGTGGATGTGTGTGTGTGATTACTTTAATTATTGACGACTGATTACGAGCGATTACGGAAGTTATCGAAAAAGCAAAGGCTCGTCAACAAGCTCGGAAAACTGGCAGAGCTTTGCCGACCGTAGAAAGCCTATAAGTTCATTTTAATTTTACATCTTTAAAATATAATCACGTTTACCTCTAAATTGTTTGATTTCTATTCGCACCCTATACTATATCCAAGCTCAACATCCTCGACATTACATAATAATCATAAAAAAATCTTTTTAAATTCTTTAAAATTATTATTCCACGAAATCTTTTTAAATTCCTCAAAATTTTTTTAAATACTCTAAATTCCCAGACAAACATTAAGACTCAACAAAATGCGTTAAAATTTCATATACAATAACTGAAAATTCTTTATAATACTTTGAAATCGTTCGAAACCTCAAATATTCTAAAAATTCTAAAAATAAAAATTTATAATAATATAATGAGTCAAATTTTTACTGATTCAGATTACGAGAGTAAATACATTAATAAAATGATCAAGAGTCTGAATAACTAAATTTCTTAAAAGGCAAGATTTAAGAACATAATTAGTACATAATGATTATTTGTTCAGAACATATGTTGTATTTCATTATTTTAATAGTTTTCAACTTTTCACTGTTATTAGTGACGAACTTTCCACTACTTAGAGAACGCAAAATGTGATCATTACATAATTATGAAAACACAATTATGAAAACTATGACGTCTTTGGTTTTGAGTATTTGTCTGGGATGAACACAAGAACCCTATAGACATTTACAATCTATATGACTGAAGTGGTTAAAGTCAAAGAGAAACGTTGTTATTACGAGTTCCAAGCACTGTTCAAAGTTCTAATAATTCCCACTTTAATTTTAAACCCAGCATAGAAAAGCTTTTCACCCTTTTATTTCATAAAAAATAAATACGAGGAAAGTGCTCTAATTCCTTATTAATTATGCCTGATTCTTTGGTAATTTGTTCGTACAAATATGTATACATTTAAATTTCTCTTGACCAAAAAAAAATTCCTATCTTGAGTGTTAATAAGACTGGATATAAAATAGCTCAACCACTCCGCAAAATGCGTTACCTCCTGCAGAGTATAGGAAAGTTTAGAGAAGTCTTGGCGCAGGCAGATCACGACATCACGTTCAAAACATGTGGCTTCGACATGCAATATATTACAATCAGGAATCAGCCGAAAAAACGGGTTGTGATAGAAAATTTTCCGAAAGCACTCCATAGACACAATAAGAAGCCTTAGACTTGAAGCCAATACTGTGATTGCTTGCTTAGACTCGCCGTTTCCAAAATAAGTTTGCTAATCTTTTCTCTGAAATTAAGATTGTTCGTTCACCGATCAGTCCATCTTTTAGAATACAAATAAAATGAGTGTGAATTTGAAAATATTTGCATAAAAACAATTCATTATGAAAAATAAACGACCTTGAATATTATGTATTTCTCGATATTATATAACCAGTCGATTCGAAGATGCCGGTATGACGTTTTTCATTTCTCCGTAGCAATCTCTTGCGTCAAAGAAGAAAACAATTCAATATTATTCCCAATAACAATGATCACGTGTCTTGATCCTGTAAAAAAATAGTAAAATTAGTCGAAAAAATTAGATTTTCCTACTATACCTTAATGTTACACTCTGGTAATTTCGTAACGTCGTTTCGAAAATAAATTGACCATTAAACTTTATAGGCACACAATCGATAAAACAATGTAAACACAAAAATCAAATATTTTTTTATTAGAGGAGTATGATGGTGGATTTTAAATGGGTTAATGGATCTCCTCAGTGTTTCGCCTGCGCGATCTAATAAAAGTTGAAGAAAAAAAAAAAAAACAAATTAATACATCACACTCCTTTTCCGTCGCAACCAAACGCGATGTCGTCGACTCGTCTCTAAAAGTTTATTTCTCAAACATCATCATCACATAAAAAAATATAAAAATATTCACTACGCTGAATCACTTCTGTTGTCTTCGCGGTGTGAGGCAAGCTTAACTTTCTTGGAAGACATCGCAGACAACATGTCTCTGATCGTCGACGTGAGTGCCATAATTCACATTACCTACACACAAAATTCTAAAAGTGGTAAGCATGATCATTTCGACGAAATTTTATGAAAAACACAGATCAATCTTGGCTTTCGTTGTGGGAAGAAAAACGAGAGTTTTATGTTGTGAATCTGAAACTTGAAGAAAATTCCTTGGAAGTCTGGATAGGACGCTAACATGTTTTTAATTTTTAACCTGAATTTCTCGATTCTTTTTCATAAAAGAAGCTTTTTTTATAGAATTGTGAACCAATTTTTAACACGGAAATCTTGTATCTTTGTATCTTGTTTTTGTTTCCTGTACTTTCTGAGCTGTTAGGTAAAATTTATCTTCGACATTTCTATCTGTAACGGAAACATAAATCTTCCCCTTCTCTAAAGTCCCTCTGGTATGGGGCCCTAGCCGCAGCATCCCTTGTGCGAGGGAGTCAGTCTTTTTGGTACCTTTGACCACGCTAGTTCTATTTCAAATAAAGAAGTCCTGCAATATAGTTCGGGCACGAAATACTTGAGTTCATAATTATTACGTATTTCCCCGACCCGTTACAAAATTGGCGATCCTGCCAGGATAGGAGTAAACGATCTAGCGATTTAAAGATCAAACGACCCTATCTTTGGATAAAGACTTGGACAGCGGAAATCACTACTGTGATTAATCAAAGGAATCAATCACTACGGTGATTACGAAATACTCCGGACTATCACTACGGTATAGCCCGTCAACCAACCGGGAGCAGAGCGTCTCCGGGCATAAAAAAAAACAAACATAAAAGGGCGTGTCGATCTAGACAATAAGTCCTAGAGCGCGTCGATCGAGACGATAAGCCTCAGAAGATTTTAACAGCTACAAGTGTCCACGGATACCACTCAGAAGATTTCAACAGTTACAAGTATCCACGGATACCACTCAGAAGATTTCAACAGCTACAAGTGTCCACGCATACCGAAAACAGCAGTAGCAGTTCGATTAAGGAGCAGCCAAGAACCTGAGATTCCAAGTAAGCTGTGAAATTAGAAAATAAGCTGTGAAATTAAAAAATAAGATAGAACCTTTGTACTGTTAGGCGTTGGTATACTTCGCGTGTTCGCAAGCTCTGCCACCGATAATAAATTCAACGAAGTACTCCGAATTAACCTTGAGGCATTGTTGTAGCACGATCCCGCAAGTGAGGAGTTTAAAAACAAAATTAAAATTCGACATTGTTACGCGTTCGCGACATACACCCGACACCCGAAAGTAAACTTAAAGCTGGCGTTCCAAGCCTATAGGGAAAATTTAAGCACACAATATCACACTCAAACAGACACTTCCACAGACTCTGATAGCCCCACCACAACCATGTCGCTCGAGATCCCAGCAGAAGAATCGTCGAAACTGAACCAGGATACTTTGTCTCTTATCCTGAATAAACTACAGCTAATTGAGGACAAACAAAATAAAATCGAATCTGGGATGATGACTTTAAGTGAGGAAAACTTGAAGCGAGCGGATGAAATTAGAAATCTTGCTCAAATCAACAATGCATTGGTCACGGAGGATGAGTCGAACGAACAGTTGCAGCATCAGGAGTCGTCAGACGAAGAAACGATACCGCCTGCGCTACCCAAGACCGTTCCAGCAGCGGGTGGTCCGGTAAGATCCAGCGGATACGGCATGCAACCCTCGAATTCTTTCGCCCCTAGCCAATGTGGTATTCACATAAATTCATCCCTGCCACCCGCACATACCATTCAGAGAAACACTCTACAGGCGATGTCTTTGAGGGAAAATGAGCCACTTTCCCACGCTAAAGACCTTATACGCACCGTAGAGGTACTCAACGGTCAAGATGATGTTGGTGTGCACGACTTCATCAGTACCGTGAAACGCGCTAAAATTCGATGCTCCCAACCCAGTCTACTATTGGATTATATTTTAACAGAAAAGATAATTGGAAATGCAAAAAGGGCAATCCGGCACTGTCCTATTAATAGTTATGATGATCTCTTTAACGCATTAAAAACAAATTTAGCTACCACAACCACTCTGGAAACGTGTCGAAGTAAGCTTGAGTCAATCCGGCAAAATCAAGACTCAGTCCAATTTTACAATCAAAAATTTAGGAGCGCGTATAATGAATTGATCTACACAATTCAATCCGAATATTCATCGGGAATAGAGCGGAAATTAGCACTTCAGATGGAGGAAAAATCGGCTACAAAGAGGTATGTAATGAATTTACGAGATGACATAAGCCATCAAGTACGACCTCTAAAACCCAGAACCCTGAACCAAGCTCTACAGGAGGCACTGGAAGCAGAGGTATGGTGTAAAGAACGTTTCCGCGCCAAAGATTCAACGACCCTCCGAACATCACAACAAAATAGTCTCAGACCGCCCACGAGAAATATACCTGCGACCGTGACCCGAGTCCCACAGTCACAAATTCGGAACCAGTCCTATGATCCTCCAAACCACGGGCTAGCCTTACAACAGAGGATGCAATTAACCTGCAACTTCTGTAAAAAACTGGGGCATTTGGAGAAACAATGCTATTTAAAATCAAAGCAACAGGGTTTTCGAAACGGGACATCACAGAAAAGACCGCCGGAGGTCAGGAACATCCAGGAGTTGGAAGATACACATTGCCTATTAGAATGCTACGAACTGACACCGGGAGAGCAAGAAGAAATAGACCACTACGAGGAGTCTGCAGAGTATCAGCAATCAGCGGACGATTGCGTTCCATACACGGAAAACACTCTGATGGACGGACCTACAGACTGTTAGTAGATTCCGGAGCTGCTATTAATCTTATAAAAACCTCCGAAGTACCCATGGAAAGAAAACCATTCCAAATGAAAAAGCGTTTTGCTATGGGAAAAGATATTAATTATTCTTATCACGCAGTAAAAATCCCATATCTAGGCAAATTGCATTTATTTCACATAATAGATAATGATTTCCCCCTACCTGAGGAAGGTATTATCGGAATGCCATTCCTGAATGCATTTAATAAATATAATTTAACCAAAGAATTCCTTTACATTGATAACAAAAAATTGCCACTTTATGAAGACGGAACATTTATCTCTGGAAACACATCACAGATAACTAAAATACAAGTAGCAGAAAAGGATCAAGATATCTATATAGAAAACCACGAATCAATCCCTGATGGTATGTACAGAATAAACAACAGAGAAGTGGTGGTACCTTTATGCAATTATGAAAAGAAACCATTAAAGATACCACAACGTTTAGAATATGAAGAAATAAAGGAAATTAAAGAAATAAGTAGAATCAGCGTTGCTACCTCAGAAGGAGATCAGGCAACGAGGATTCAGGACTTATTAAACAAAACCAGACTGGACCACATAGAGGCAAAGGAACGTTACGATCTTTGGAAAATAATAGCAGCGTACAATGATGTCTATCACCTTGAAGGAGATTCATTCCCAGGTACTGACCTGGTAGAACATGAAATAATATTAAAAACAGGCAAGATAGTGAATATAAAATCTTATCGACCCCCCGAATGTCATAAAGAAGAAATAAATAAACAAATGAATACCTTGAAAGAAAATGGTGTAATAAGAGATTCGAATTCACCATTTAATTCACCTATTTGGGTAGTCCCAAAGAAAGAAGATGCATCTGGAAAGAAGAAATGGCGTATAGTAATCGACTTCAGGAAAATAAATGAAGACACGGAACAAGACGCGTACCCATTGCCTGTCATCGACGATATTTTAGACCAATTAGGGAAAGCGAAATTCTTTTCTGCTTTGGACCTGAGTTCCGGATTTCATCACATTCCGTTAAGCGAAGCATCAAAAAAATATACGGCGTTTTCCACATCAGAAGGACATTTCGAATTTAACCGAATGCCCTTTGGGCTTAAAAACGCCCCTGCAACCTTTCAGAGAATGATGGACAATGCTTTGAGAGGATTGATAGGGAAACAATGTTTCGTTTATCTGGATGACATTGTTGTGTTTGGCTCTACCTTACAAGAACACAACAAGAACATTACTGATCTTTTTGACAGACTACAGAAAACGGGACTAAAGCTTCAACCAGACAAGTGCGAATATCTGCGACCGGAACTTGAGTATCTAGGACATTTAATAACAAAAGATGGCGTGAAACCCAACCCAACAAAGATACAGGCAGTGAGAGATTTCAAAACACCACAGAACGTCACCCAAATCCAAAGCTTCCTAGGAATCGCAGGATATTACAGGAAATTTATAAAAAACTTTGCTCACATAAGTAAACCACTGACAAATTTAACACAAAAAGATACCCCTTTTAATTGGACGGTGGAATGCCAAAAGTCCTTCGATACATTAAAAACATTACTATGTACAGCACCAGTATTGAGATTCCCAGATTATAAAGAAAAATTTACGTTGACAACCGACGCGTCCAACGTTGGATTAGGAGCAGTTTTATCACAAAATGGACATCCCTGTTGTTATATATCCAGGACATTAAATAAAGCCGAAATCAATTATAACACAACGGAAAAGGAACTGCTAGCAATAGTTTGGGCATGCAAAAGACTGAGACAATACCTGTTGGGTAGAACGTTCACCATTCAAACTGATCACCAAGCATTGATATGGTTACATAATATGAAGGATCCCTCTTCACGACTATTAAGATGGAGACTTCACCTGGAGCAGTACGAATACGTCGTTCAACATGTTAAAGGAAAAGAAAACAAAGCTGCAGATGGTTTATCGAGATTATTTCCAGTCATAGAAGAGAAAAATATTACAAGAGAAACATCCGAAGAAAGAGATGCAGATAATACTGAAACATCCATTGAAGAGTCGGAAAGGACAGAAACCTTACAAAACTCAGCTACCTTGAGTGAGAGAGAAGAGTCACCACCTAGCTTAGCAATCCCAGAGACGGCTGATGCGCCTAGAAACTATAAACAACGACGCATGGATGCAGACCAGCTCCTCTCAGATGAGGAAGGACTAACTGACGGAAGAGAAAATTTGGTCAAGGAATATAAAAAATGGATTACCAACAGAATGCCTAGTAGAGTACGTATTAAACCTAATGCAGGAGGAAAGCTTTGGCGCACCATATCTAAGGAACGAAAAGGAAGCCAGAAAATATCTCAATATACACTATCTCCATTTAACGAGACTCAATGGTTAGCAATGTTGGATAGGATAAATCAAGAAGCCTTGGCAGACAATTTAACCATTACACGATACCACTTCATTGACCCAACGATTAGCCCTTTAGAAAAATTGAAGATACAAGACTACCTCAACTTCCTGAGTAACAAAAATAAAGACCAGCAGTTTCATGCATGCTACACCACACGCGCAGAGCTCACTCATGAAGAAAAGGCAGAAATCATAAGGGAATCACATGGCTCTATCTCATCACAACATTTTGGGGAAAACAAAACCATTGAACGAGCAAGAACACTTGGAGAATGGAGAAATATGGAACAAGAAATAATCCACTACATCAAACGATGTCCCGTTTGCCAATTGCAAAAGACAGTCAGAATCAAAAGACAATGTGAAGCAATCATTCCAGATACACCGGTTGATCCTAACGATAAAATCGCCATGGACATTTTTGGACCCTTACCCTTGACGCTTTCAGGAAACGAATATATTCTCAGTATTCAAGACATGCTTACAAAATACTTAACCCTGATACCTCTAAAAAACATAGGATCCGAAAACATTATAGAAGGGTTATTCGACCATTACATATACTTATTCGGAGCACCTAGGAATATCTTAACTGATCAAGGACAGAATTTTGTATCTGAACTGATACAGAACTTTGAAAACATGTTCAGGATTAGACACATAAAGACAACAGTGTATCATCCACAAAGTAATGGAGCACTTGAAAGAGCCCATTCAACAATTAAAAATTTATTAAAAACCAGCATCGAGGATCACAGCACTGAATGGGATCAAAACTTGAAAATAATTTGTATGGCTTATAATACCATGAAACATGAGGGTACCGGATACTCACCTTTCCAGCTGACATTCGGCAGAGAGGCAAACTTGCCTTCAATGCTAAGCACTACACCAAATGTCAAATATGAAGAGTTACTTAACCTGTGGAAAAGAAGGCATGAACACTACTTACAGAAGGCAAAAGAGAAAATAGAAGTGCAAAAGATTAAATATAAAAAGTTACAGGATTCAAAAATTTCAATACCACAAGGTATCTACGAACCGGGGGATTTAGTCAAGTTCATCAATAACCACCCAGAGAACAAGCTGTCTCCTTCATGGAAAGGGCCGGCAGTTATTGTGGAACAACAAGAATACAATAATTACACAATAAAATTTAACAATAAAGCAACTCGTATACATGCAAATCAACTTATGCCCTACTATGCCTAATGTTACAGAATGGCTACATTCATTTTGTTATGGCTACTAAAAATAATATCAGCGGAGATCATCACAACCGACTTGACCGGGGTGACTATTTACTCGGAAGAATTGGGACAGGCTCAAATCTATCATGACACATGGAACATCATTCTTGGAGTAGGAACTGACGACATTGACAACAGGTTTGGATCATTGCAAAGCGCCTTTGCAGCCGCCTCACATAAATGTGATGATTGCATGGAAAGATTTGAGCTGAATTTAGTCCAATCAAGGATTCAGCGTCTAGACAGACAGAGAAGCCTTTTGAATCAGCTCTTGGGTAAAAAAAGAAGTAAAAGAGGATTTTTTAACTTCATAGGAGATGTCTCGAAAACACTTTTTGGTACTCTAAGTGAAAATGATATGGCTTATATTAATAAAGAACTAGATAGCCTCTTCAAGGATAATACAGTTCTTTCACAAAGCATTTCTAACCAGACAAAGATAATAAAACTACTACTAAATTCTGCTTCTACTGATTTCAAGACGTTGGAACTACATAGTAAAGAAAACGTTAATCGTCTTAATCAACTGGCTAACGGGACGAATAGAAATATGCAAAATTTAGCTATCGCCAACCAAATAACGGTTTGCATGATGATAGTCGATGAATTGAGTGAAGACATCAACCTTCTTATAAATGCAATCAATGACGGGAAAAATGGAATAGTTCATCCTCAACTTCTAACACCAAACATCCTTATATTTGAAATGAAGGAATTTGAGGAAAAGTTTAACATCAAATACACCATTCCCTTGAAAGAATCAAACTTCCAACATATCATCGACATCTCGGTAGTGAACGTGGCCATCACAAAAAATCGGTTTGTGTATTCTATTCATATCCCTATACCGGAAACTGAGACCTATGAAATCAAGCACTTAATACCTATTCCTAAGCAAATCAGTTCAGTTTTTCTTGCCATAATCCCTGACTACGAATACTTGTTCATGGGACAGGAACACACTACGTACGTACCTACCGACAAAACGACCCTAGATACATGTAAGACTTACGAAAAAACAAAAATGTGTAAACGAAACCAACCTACGTATTTAATGTCCGAAACCCATAGTTGCGAGAATAGTATATTAAGAACAAATGTAAAAACCATTAAGGATGAATGCAAATACTCTCCTTTTAAGATTGTGAACATCGCTTTTATACCACTCACCAGTGGATACATCCTAATCCCGCATGAACCTATAGAAGTAGATGCGCTATGCGAATCAGGCAAGCAAAAAATTAATATTCAAGGACCGACGAAGATTATTAGTAAGGACAAATGTATCTTGAACGGATTGAATATGGTACTAAAATTAAGCTTTACAGATTCTTTAGTAGGAGAGATAAAATATAAGAAAAATTTGTCGTTACCGTACACTGATAAGCAGTTAGATTCTATTAAAGAAAAACTAGTACCTCTAACACAAGAGATTAAGCCTTTAAATTTAAATAATTTAAAACAATCAGTAGATGACATCGAGAATGCCGTTGACAAGGTCAGTAGAGACAGACGAACCCGAAGCTGGACTGAACAGGCTACTACCTGGTTACAGTACCTAGGTTACACTGCGATCATAACTGTCTTAATTTTCGCGGGATACAAATGTGGTATCCTTGACTTACTCCGCAAGTGTATACCTCGGAAGATTTGTATATTTTGCGTAAAGACCAATGTAACCACAGCCCCATCTGTGCATTACACCGCTGCTCCTACTGCACCATTAGAAGAAAATAAGGTAGATTGTACAATTAAGACTACTAATGTTAAAATAAGACCCAACAAAAAGATTTAGGGACTAAATCCAATCTAAAGGGAGGCCTGTAACGGAAACATAAATCTTCCCCTTCTCTAAAGTCCCTCTGGTATGGGGCCCTAGCCGCAGCATCCCTTGTGCGAGGGAGTCAGTCTTTTTGGTACCTTTGACCACGCTAGTTCTATTTCAAATAAAGAAGTCCTGCAATATAGTTCGGGCACGAAATACTTGAGTTCATAATTATTACGTATTTCCCCGACCCGTTACATATCTCAAGCAAACTTTCTTTTAATGAACAGAAAGCTTTGTAAATTGTTTCTCATATTCCCTATGATTCAAGTAAAATCTATCTTAAACAAATCAGCAAATTATTTTTGGAAATTTCTACAAATGTATCTTTTCAGCACATATTTGTACGAGGTTCTTTGAACGAAACTGAACAATTTATATTATGAGATGTGCTGCCAAGAATAATTGCATGCTCATTCATATTGTCACTAGAACGCCTTCCAACAATTGAATCATTATTGTTTAAACAGATGAATCATGTCTTTTCCTATGTCCCGTTAACTTCCTCGTGAGAAAATAACTGATTTGTTTTTACAACGGAAGCATTGTTCATGGTCATTTTCTACCAATATAGAACACGATATTCAATGCAAGAGGCATACTTTGTCATACAAAATAACTTCCTTCTGCATGTTGCATATTTCCCTTCAAAATATTCGTTTTCACTAATATATAATAATATAATTCAAAACTTATTGTTTTGAATTAATCAGTTTTTTGCAGTAATAATTTCTTATATGTCGTAATTCTGTCAAATAGCTATTTTTAACATATTTATTAGATATCTTAAAATATTACCCTCAAAGTTTTTATAATTTGTGCTATTCAATTCCAAAAAGCCTTATGACGTCAATTCCTGTAGCTCCTGCGCGTAAGCCGGATGAAATCCCCAGCGAGGGTTCATGGAAGGATTACATCATAAGCTAAGCTTTAGCTCTGGATGCAATATTTTATTCACCCTCTTCTGTGAAAAAGCCCAGAAGTTGATCCAATACTGGCCAGTACCAACACGATTGACTTTCAAATACTTCCCAAGGAGTTCACGAAACAATTACTCTTGCGAATACTGTATACAAATTAAATTTAAGAGAGCTTAAGCGATCATCAAAAAACAGATGAACTCACAATTCTGACTGATAGTGTAAATGTCTAGAATTATAATTTACATGACATCTTAAGGTTCGAAGTGTTTTGCATTTGAAAATTTATTTTCTGGCAAGAAAATCGAATGGCTAAAGATCATCAGAATGATGTATTCAAAGCACTTAGATTGTGTCTTTGTATAAATGAGAAGAGGGTTAATTTCGTAAGATTATATTAGTCTAGTATTGGTGAATCTAGGACACGGAGAACTAAAATATGTCACCTGTCGTCGTTTATGTCTAAATGGAAGCTAAGGACGATCTACGGATGTTTGCCAAAGTTTCTCTTCAATGACCAATGATGCATTTGCAAGATTGGTAGAGTTCGAAAATCAGTCTTTACTACACTGAGAGACTTTTTATTTGAATAAATGATAAAAATGAATGAGAATTTAGTATAATATCGTTCCAAAATAGGGAAAACCGAGGTTCTATCACACTTATTCGTACTACAGTACTATAGTTTAATATTATCATACGAGTATTTAAAATATGAAGTCGAGAAAGTAGTATTCTATATACGAAATATTATGAATCTCCATTTTATAAATTAACTCTATGAAAAAATGATATTCTTTTTACTGAGTTTTCGAAAAATAATATGAATAAGAAAAATAGTGAATATCATAATCTCGAAAACGTATTTTAGAAATTGATATTGTCAATATGAAGTTGACAGAAACCTGAGACGCATAGCAAATTATGATATCATTATTCTTGATTTTTCATATAGTTTCGTTTGAGAATGCTCTTCGAATCTTTCCGCCGTTTTCCGATCGAGCCCGAATGTGCAGCCGAATATGCGGAATGCGACGCTACTTTATCGAAATTTTTTCCAAATATTTTATAATGTATAGTTGTTTAGTTGTTAGGCCGTTATAGGGATAAAATGCGTATAAGTTAGGTTCGAATCTTGCCGCAGCGAATTCGATTTTTCCTGCTGATTAAGCATGCGATTATGTATTTAGTGAATAAATTAAGTATATATAATAATAAAAATAATAATTGTTCATGTGTTTCCGTATTTGATTGTATTTAATTTGTGTATTTAGTTCCCCTTTCTAAAAGTTAAATCTTTTTAGTGGAGTGAGTTATTTTTCATATAGTTGTTTGAGATTCTCATATGCTTTGTATGACAACTTCAAAAGATGTTTTCATTCTTTCGAATAAAATGTATTACAATTGTTTTAACTTCTCTTGTCAACTTTGATATAGTGTATATTAAATTCTC
>CAJFCO010000087.1:1478256-1502048 GCA_904066015.1 Synergus gifuensis
TAATATTATTTCATTTCATTGAAAAATAACAAAGTTATGGTTTTATTTAATTTTAAAAAATTTGTTTTTCAACAATAACTTAAATAATATTCAAAATTCGAAGCTGACGTAAGGAAAATAAAGGTTCCTTGCGTCGAGACGAATCGATTGACCTATAAGATTAATGCATTTCATTGAAAAATAAGAAAATTGTGCTTTATTGTAATTTTTGAAAATGAATTTTTCGAATATAACTTCTCAAATAATCAAAATTTAATGTTGATGTAAAGAATAATTAATGCTTCTTCTATGAGGAAGCAAATCATATTTGCTTACAGGAAGCAATTTTTCTTAATGAGTTTTTTGGTTAAAAAAAAATTAAAAGTCATAACATTTTAAAACTCCAAAAAAATGAAAGAAAACAAAGTAGAAGCCAAACAACGCACGATATGAAAAAAAGTCTAAAGATGAAAAATGTTTCTTTTTGAACGCCCTATAGGATCGGCATAACAACTTTTTGAATTTCCTTAAAAAATCGAGAATTCAAATTTTGAGCCAAATAACGCGAGATACAGAGAAAATGATAAGGAACATAATTATTTGTCTTACAAAGATCTACAAGTTCTCCTTTGGCCGTTTTTCAATAAGATGAGTAGTTTTCGTTTTAATCGTGAAAAATATTGTTAAACAGAGCCGAGCGCGAAGCGCGAGGTTTAAATTGAATATCGAGCGCGAAGCGCGAGTGCCCTGATGAGAATGTGCTCCTGAAGGTCGATAGAACCTTCAGTAAATTAGTTAACTTTTGCATTCAAAGCTGTAATTTAATTTAATTTAAATTTAATTTAATTAAATTTTAAAAAATATATAAAAATATAAATTACAAATATAAAAAAATAAATTAAAATATAAAAATATAAATTATATATAAAAAATATATAATTTAATTAAATTAAAAAAAAAACATAGGTTCAAGCGTCCTGTAAAGCGCAAGCTTCACGAAGGGCACAAGCGCGCGATGAGAATGTGCCCGCGAAGCGGGCAAATTTTTTCTAATATATGTAACATGAATCAGGAAATAGAAAAAATTAAAAATGAATCAGACATTCTAGCGGCAGAATAGAAATCCAATATAAGAGATATATTGAAATTTTAAACATATAGATTAATAATTATTAATGGGATAATCCAGAGTCGAGCTGATTGAAAATTCAAGATGAATTTCCTTCTCATAAATATCAAACTTATAAATTTCTCTCGTTCATTAAAAATAATTACTCGAGTTACTATAATTAGTGATATCAACTGTGAATGAAGCATTAATTATATATTAGGCAAGTTTCGTTACGAGAACATGAAATAATGATTTAGATATTGAGCTTTGTTTTCTGAAAAGTCTTATAATAATAAATTGTCAATTCCGAAAGCGTATTTATAAAATGGATCTATCTGCATAAGGTTAAATACTTGTTCTACACATCATCAATATTTTGGTTAATATCCCAGATATTTTTTTGAAGCTCGGATTTTTTTATTTCCCAAGTAAACGCAGGTTACTCATACATGTAAATTTCACATAATATAAATCGTATCAGATACTTTCGTACACATATTTAACTTGCACAATTTCTTATTGTTTCTCTATTCCATTCTTTTATCACAGGTAAAGGTCACACTCTTATTTCTCGCATATAAAATCTGAGCTCACATATCACTTCGAGATCTTATGATCCAAGGATGATGATCCTTTTCATAAATATAGTCAGAAATATTTTATCCTACTTCAAAAAATCCTAGTCAGTTTTAATTGATTTGAACATTTTTAGTACGCTATAAATTTCTTCAAGTTTCAAATTTTAGTGACGAACATTATATACAAAATATAATCTTTATTTTCAACATGGTCCGTCCACATTTTGACTAAATCTGAAGATTAACGATATGTGAATCTCGATAAAAATACTTAGTTAATGTACAATTGAGCCGCTGGATTCTAATATAAAATTCACATGGCCGTTCCGTTTAGCCTCTGTTGTCTTTAAAATCGATTTTGAAAATTAAATTTTTGAAATATATGGCTTTGTAGGAATTTTCAAAGTTATATATTTCAAAAATTTAATTTTCAAAATCGATTTTAAAGACAACAGAGGCCAAACGGAACGGCCATGTCAATTTTATATGCCCTTATAGAATTCAGCGGCTCAATTATCGCTTTTATCTCTCGATTAAATTTTGGAACATACACACTCACGTTTACATCATCAAAAGCATACGCAAATTAATACAACTACAGTTCGCACTTAAAAGTAATATACAAATATATATATATACATATATATATATACATATACATATATATATATATATATATATATATATATATATATATATATGTATAGATTTAATATAAAACATATATCGAAAAGTAAAAAAAAAACATAATGAAAAGTAGAGCGAAACAATATCACAAATGTTTTCGAAATCGTGCATCATTCGTTGTAAACATTGTATAATACATTTGGAAGAGTATTGAAAGATAATGAAAACGAAAACATTCACGTGAAATTGAAATCGCTTTATCGCTATCATATCATCGCTTAAAAAAAATCATTTGTTCCGCTTAGTCTAAAAAAGACTACAGAATTATAAAATTTAAATTATTGTAACAATAAAACGTACACCTGTTAAAAATGGCATGGTGTAATTATCATTTTCCATATCGGCAAAACACGATTGTAACTACACTGAACACAATGATTGTAAATATATATAAATCAGACGCAAAGTAAATTGCATTAGTTTTGATCATAGAAATTTATAATTTGATATGCATTATTGATATAAGACAAATTACAAAATACGAATGATTACGAGATAAAAAATTGGAAAATGAACAGAAAAATGATCATATACGAATACAATTATTCTTTCAGATTCATTTGATACGTTTTAAAATTCGATCAATACTAAAAAGAGCCCTTTGCTTTGGCAATTTTCTCATTCTTTTTCAACATTGCACTAATTAGGTACTTCTATCTTTCTCAAAGTACTATTTATAGATTTGCTTTATTATTTAGAAGATTTGTTAACTTTACTCCTGCTTATCTAACGGCAATTTCCATAATGGGATGATGCATGCCTATTTATAAAATAAAACGATTCTCTCTCAATTAAAATTAAAACACTCATCATTAAATTATAGAATAAAAATGCGTCTAGAGAACAGACATCTTTAAAGACAATAGGGCCTTTCACAACAATTGAATAATACCACTTCATTATTGACTCAAAGCAAATTTTGCAATCGACTCACAAATTCTAGAATACGATTTTCTATAAGTCAAAATGCATTGATTCCTGTGATACGGAAGAATATCTGCGCGAGTATTTTCTTCTCAGAAAGTAACTTCCGAGTATACTGAGCAAAACTAAAGAACACTATTCTGCAATGATGATCATAGATTTATTTTCTACCCAATTCTGGATCCTGATCCTTCGGTGTACTAGGTCCACTTCCATCCTTGGGTCCAAATCCATTTGCCATATGATGATAATGAAGCTTCCACTCATTTTGTGCAGGAGAATAATCCAAGTGATCGTATTCCAATTCAGCTGTCTTCTGCTTTATATCTTCATAAAAGTGTTCTCCTTTTTTAGAATCCATCTCGTCAATACTGTAGTAAATATTCACGTTTGGATTTCCTGAATCAGCATCCTTATTTTTCTGTGTAGCTGAATGATCGTAGACTCCATATGCTCCTGAATGAATGTAATGAAAAATTTTTAAGTCAATTTAGAGTATTTTAAAAATATCTAAGAAGTTACAAGATTTTTACCTTTACAACTGTCATCATCATCATCAGTACAGCCTCCAGCTCCACCAAGTTTCACTCTGTCGGTGTTTACGTTCTTCCTTCCTAGATCGTTTTTAATTTGAATATTGTTAAGTAACGTAGCAGTTCCATCATCAAATCTGGACGACCCTTGATACGAGTACACAGGATTATCGAATTGAGTACGATCTGCAACGCAAAATATAGTACTTGTGTTGTTTGCAATCAAGACTAGCACAAAATTTAAGAAAATCGTCACTCTTATTGGAAATTGCAAACGAAATTCGAAAACATTTAAACAAACAACTGTAACTACAATATTTACTTACCAGGTGGTGTTACAGGTTCGGCAATATATTGTACTTGAACCATCTCCTTTTTCAAATCAGCAACTCTACGGCGATGATAAAACCAGGCAGCGAGAGATATCGCAATTACCATTATGGCAGCAAATACCCCTGCAACAACATTTCCAATTCCTGCTTCTTCCTTTTCTTGAATATTCCGGAAAGTCAGAGGTTCATCGCAATTAGGACCTGTCAAAAGAATAATATATGTAATAAACAACTTAATTATTTATTATTGTGATTCTATTACAATCAAAACTTTTACCTGTGAATCCGTGTTTGCAGATACATCCATCAGCTGGGTGACAAATAAATGAATCACTTTTGCATTCACATGGTTTCATGCAATGATCGCCAAAATATCCTTCTGGACAAACTGGAGGAAGCAATTCGATTTTTATTTAATCTTAAATCTAAATAATGAAAATAACTTAGGGAATTATAATTAATTACGTACTTTCAGTGCACCTGGTTCCAGCCCATCCAGGCATACATTTACAAGAACCATCGTGAGGTCTACATTGTCCACCATTCTGACATTTACAATGCTGTGTGCAATTGTTGCCATAAGTTCCTTCGGGGCAAGGTATTTGACAATGGTCTCCTTGCCAACCAGGAAGACATTGACATTGTCCTAAAAAAAAAAAAAAAATAATCAGAATTTTCAACATTTTCATGACTAAATTGTCTTAAAATTAGATCTTAAATTTCTCTAATACTTCAGGTTCTAATTGGTGAATTTTTTCGCCATTCTGGAAATAAATTCTCTTTATATTTCACCTGTCACATGATGACATTCTCCTCCATTTTTGCAAGTACAGTGTTTTGCACAGTTCAGTCCAAATCTACTCGGAGGACATGGATGTTCGCAAGTGAGTCCTAAGTACCCCGGCCTGCAGATGTACTCCCCAGTAACATGATCGCAAGTCATGTTTCCTAAACAAAAAATCAAAAAGCTGCTTCCAAAATTCAGATTCTTTGATGAGGAGACCTTAAAAGAATTACAATGAAATCATACAACAAGCAATGAATTATAAGCCTTAAATAATCTGAAATGTACAATGAAATTCGATAAGAAAATATATACAATCGATGGGTTGGATTGTCCCAATTGCGAAAGAGAGAGGTGGCTTAATATATACTTACAGTTTTCTTCCTAATGCTGACCAGTAGGGCAGGCAGAAGAGAATTAGTTTTTTTTTAAGTTTTAATAACGTGCTATGATAAATATTTAAGGGAGGAAGCATTTAAATTAATTCTACAATATAGTAGGCTTTAAAAAGAGAACATTCTCTAATTTCTATTCAAGCAAGCTAACTACATTTCTATTTTCTGTAAATTATATAAATTAATTAAATATGTACTACAGATTTTTTAAATTATAAAAGTTCTACCTAAGTTCTGTTCGATTCGGATCAACATAATTGTAGTTAATTAATTTCCTCTCTTCTGTAAAATGAATTTACCAAAAAACGTAATGTGCTGAAAAATAATCGTAAATTCTGAGTTAGAGTTAAACCTAATTTGTCTATTTACGGCAATTGAAGCAAATTGAGAGGAAGTTTTATTTAAGAAACAGAAGAGAATGATATATCTAGGAACCGAAGCAGAGAATAGAAATACACCATTTACCATTTCCCAAATATAAAATATGAAACCCGTGAATATTAGTAGTGATCTTTGATCTCATATAACATAAATTTAAAAAACAATTTTCTCCTTACCTTGAGTTTTTTCAGGACACTTCTCTTTACAGCCAACACCATAATATCCTTCTTTACAAGGTTGATTACAATCTGGACCTTCCCATCCTCTAGAGCAGACACAGGCACCAGTGCTTGCATCACAGGAGCTATTATTCTTGCAGTTGCATTGAGAGTGACACTTTTCTCCATAAAGTCCAGGAGGACATTGCGTTTCACATCGAATTCCTATTTATTGTTAATATCAAACTGTGCCGAATCTAAGATCTTAGTTCCTCATTGCCTCACACCAATCAATAAATTCTTTCTACTGCATACAAATCCATAAAAAAGGATGAACGTTTCGAAAAAAAAAAATTTGAAAACTATTCCTGTATTTCTTCTATTATTTTTGATTGATGATTCAGACAAATCGGATATTTTTATGGCTCACAGAAAAACGGACTTAAATCACATTTCTTAAGGATATATATTTTTATCCTTCCATCATCTTTTTACAGTAAAGATAAGTGAAAAAAATAGAAATGTGAATTTGTCAATCTGTCTATGAATTCGACAAAATGTTACAAACCTTTCCACTCAGGCTTGCAGATACAACGACCGGTAGCAGAATCGCAGTCAAGACTATTTTCTGGATCACAGTCGCAGACCTGTGAGCAATTATGTCCGAAGAATCCTTTCTCGCATTTGTCTTTGCAATGCTCACCGGTGAAACCAGCAGCACAGGTGCATGAGCCTGCACGTTTTTAAAAAAATTTTGTGTTTTTGGTGTGTGTGTGTGTGTGCATTTAATAGATTTTAAGAAGATGCAACTTAACAATCAAGTGCAAAAGATTTTTCATGATTTACAAGGTCAATTTCACAAGAAGGAAATAAGGAATAAGATGCGAAAATTGTTGAGAATATGAAGGCAAAGAAGATAAGCTCAATTTCTAAGTGATTGTTTTTTAAAGACAATCATGCTTGCAAAAAACTTGAAGATAGCGTAAAATACATAAAAAACTCTAGTCAGGACATTCTGCCATAATTTTTCACTATTAAAGCATGCAACATTCCAAAAGATTTTAAAAATATCTTTTAAAATGTTGATAGGTATTTTCTGTAATTCTGTCGTTTTGTAATTAATGCCTATAAAAGCAATGTCACCAAAAAATCGACTGCATTTTCTGTTACAGGCATTATTGTAAGTTTGCTGGGAATGGAAGCATGCTTTTATTATGGCATTTTGTCAGCTGGGATTAGATCAGAAGGTAAAGTTGCACCTAATAGTTACTAAGCATGTTTAATCAACTTTACTCTTACCATTCTGCGGATTGCAGGCTGCATTGTTATAGCACTGGCATTTATTTTCACAGCCCAGACCAAAGAATTTGTCGTCGCAAGGACGATCGCATAGGACTCCAACCCATCCTAATAAAATTGCAAGTACGTATAATGACGAATCTAATTACTTACCATCTCTGATTTTTCACCAAAAACAAAAGTAATCAAAAAGCGAAATAATAAAAATGAAAAAATATTTAATAGGTGGAAATCAGAAACTGAGAAATAAGAAGGGTAAAGCGGACATAACATAAAATAAAAGTCCAAAGAAAATAAAATATTCGTTGCTTCTTCATTCCTCCTATTGACTCTATACATTCGGAAAAAATACTTTTCCGAATTTTAAGAAAATAGGGAATTTTTATTCTTACCAGCGGTACAGTTGCAGCGTCCATTTTCTCGCAAACAATTGGCTCCATTTTTGCAAGCACATTTTTGTGCACAGTCTTCACCATAAGTATTTTCGGGACAGACCTCACTACAATCCTCACCTTTATATCCTGCGGCGCAAATGCAACTTCCATTGATTGGAGAACACTGAGAGTTGTTCTTGCATTTACATTTGTATTCGCAATTTTTCCCATAAGTTAAAAGAGGACATGTTCGCGAACATGTACTGCCACCCCATCCGGGCTTACAATAGCAATCACCACGCCATGGATGGCAAAGTTCCGTATTTTCCTTGTCGCATTCACAAACCTTTAAAACGAAAAGTAAAGATTATTATATTTCAGACAGTATACCGACACCATGATCGAACTTTTGGTAGGAGGTGTTATGTAAATTAATAAATTATTTTCAAGTGAACCTTTTTGCAATCAGGACCGTAAAATCCATTAGGACAAATTCTGTCGTTGCAATATCTTCCCCTCCATCCAGGACTGCACTCGCATTTGCCATCAACTGGATGACAAGTTGCTCCATTTAGACAACTACAACGACCTGAACAATTCTCGCCGAACTTTCCTTCGGGACATTTGTTAAAGCACTGAAATTAAAAGAAAATAAAACATACAATTAGGTTCCTTTGATATAAAATAAAATATTCATGATTTGAATCGTAAAACCCTGAAGCTTTCCAAGTAAACTGGTTTTAATTAGCTTATCTAATCAAATTCTCGTTTATAGATACACAAATTATAATTCGATTTGTGAAAGTCTTTATAACACCTGCAAGTCTAAAAGTGCGATTAGAGCTTACTTTTTCTCCTTTAAAACCGGCCTTGCACAAACAGTCACCGGTAATGTGATTACATGTTGCGCCATTGTAACAGTCACATGCCATCGAACAGTTATTTCCCCAGAAGCCATCTGGACACCTATTCGCGCAAACTGAGCCCTGAAATATAAAAAGACTTGAAGATTGTATCCAAGAAATATTCTATATGTACAATTACAGAAACCCGTCTCTTGTCTGCAAGTAAGCAAAAAGGAAGACAAGAAGACAAGAAAAAAAGAAGTTTACTCCTCTGTCACATTTCTTTATATTTTTACAACTATGAAAGTGTATACAAATAATTAACAGAATTAAAAATAAATTACCATCCATCCAGAAGTGCAAATACATTCCCCAGTTCTGGGATTGCAGGATCCACCGTTTTGACAGCGACACTCAGATTTACACTCATCTCCATGTGTACCGGCAGGGCACGGCTCTGTACATCTGAATAAAAATAAACATAGACATTAACATTATATTTGTACCATGAGACAGTTTATCTTTCTTCAACCATGAAATTAAAAGGCTCGAATTAGTTTCATAAAAATTGGATTTCGCAACAGGAAATTACTTCTAGAATGTTGAATACCTTCGTCAATTTTAGAACATATGTAAAGTGATTCATAGTTTGTTTTAGGACTCAAATGAAAAACTCACAACGGTCCAGTATATCCAGGAGCACAGATACATTCGCCAGAAATGTGCTCACAGCTACCACCATTTTTACATCTGCAGGTTTCTCCACAATCTTGTCCATAACGGTCCGGAGAACATTTTTCATCACATAATTGTCCTTTCCATCCTCTAGTGCAAATACATTTGCCATCAAAGGGATCGCAACTTGCGTTATTTTGACACATGCAATCCCTTTGACAGTCCTTGCCCCATTTACCGAATGGACACTCTAAATAAAAAAAAGATTACAATAAGTAAAGACTTCCTCACTTAAGTACTTCTAATCATATTCATCACTTCATTGACATATCTTTATTGTCGGAGAGGATCTATCAAACAATTGCAACCTTAATTCTTCAAAGGACTCCTTTAGTTTATTTTTAAAATATCAGACTGGACATGAAACTTTGATAAAAATGAATCAGAGCTTTAGGAATAATGATTCAGAGCTCCATATTCATAATTTATGAGAAATGATAATCTTTCTTAGGGTCAGATAATTGCATTCAGATTGCAGAATTATGAAGTGAATTTAATGATTTAATTTTTCAGCCTGAACTCACTGATATCGCAGAATGGACCACCGTATCCAGATTCACATGTACAGACGTCCGGAGCTGTACAACGACCATGACGACAATCTTCTGAACATACAGGAATGCAACGTTCTTCGTCTGTTGTCAAGGTGTAACCCTTACAACATTCTTCAACTGGTTTCTGTTTTGTTAAGGTCTGCAACAAAATATTAATACAACAAAAACACTTATGGAAAAAGGCATAATTTATTGAGGATAAACAATACTAGAAAGTTCGAAACCCACCTGAGTAGTATATATAGTCTTGTAAATTACTTTGTATTTGGAACACCTTGGTGGAAAACTCAAGCACCAAGTGTGCTCTCGTTCCATGTAAGGTTTCTGCTCAGATACCTTAACTGTGACTTGATATCTGCAAATAAATTAAAAAATTAAAGTTCATTCTCACAATCTTTAGAGATTTTAAGGAATTTTTAAAGAATTTTAAAAGAATTCAGAAGAGTTTCAAGATTTTCAAGTAATTTCAAAACATAAAAAATCTTTTTTCTTTAGAAATAGCTTAAAATCTTGAATTTGTTTTAATTCTTTTGAAATCTTTTTAATTTCCTTCAAATCTTTAGAAATCTCTTAAATCCCTTCAACATAATATGATATAGAAACGCTGTTGAAACTTACTCTGCCTGTCTGGTGCAGACATTGGGCCCTTCTAAAGCAGCACTTGTTATACTGAACAATAATAGGGTTGTTGCAACTGTAACAAATATTCTAGCAACGAACGCCATTTTCCTAGATTTTATTTATGTATTTCTACTCTTCTAAACTCGAGTACTCGAGCTTTAAATTGTTCTTTCAGCCTCGATCTGGCATCTCCTCAACCCCGTCCTCAATTCAGCCAAAAGCTTCCAACAACTCAACCAGGAGTCCTTTGAGGATTTTTTAATCCAGATTCACCCATCGGCAATTTACATCATAATCCCCAGTCTGAAAAATAAAAAAAATCTCAATGATCTGCATTTTATTTACTTTTCGTTAGTATTTTCAATCTTAAATTTTCAGTTTTCATCATTTCAAATTTAATTGCACATACATATCAGTAGAGACTTGGACAAAAGCCACGTACACAAAAATAGGTGAAGACATTTTTCCTCTGGATCAAAAAGTAATTTTTCATTTTCTTGAATATCATTAGACAAGAATTGCAATTCTTTAACATAAATATGATTCTTATAAAAGTTATTCGTCACTGTAACTGTTACCCAAAAATGATAATTTTAAATATTACGTTTTCAGTATTACGTTTCTGAATTGACTAACGTTTTCACTTTCACTACATCTCTATAGTTTGGAATATAAGATAGAAATTCTACTTCTGTTAATCTATTCTAATAATTTATTACTATTCTTAGAAAACGAGTATAGTCTAACTGTTAACATACAAATGAGCTCATAATAAATTGTCCAGACATATACTTATTGTACATCTGCTTGATATAAATCAAACATCAATGAAAATGATCATAACAATAATTGCCCCTCAACTCTGAATCATTCAGACGCACGTGCTACACTTAGCCGGGCTCACATTTTTTACTAATTCAAGACAAGATATGATTCACGAAAGGTTCATTAATCAAAAATCCACGAATAGCACGTTTCCGGAAGTACAAAAATAAACAAAAAACATTTTAATAGTCGCTATATTAAAAATTCGATTGACTGACTCAAAGCAACAAAATATAGAACCCTAATAGACTGAATTTTACTCAGGAATAAAAATTTGAGTCACCGGGTATATTTTTTTTACAGTGCACTATAGTTTCAGTCTGTAACTCTTCTGGAGTAGATATCCACCCACTCACTTTTTAAATCCCATCATCCGTAATCCGTTTAATGCTTCTCGACCTCTTATAAGTCTAGCGAGACAACATCGTCACAGGATGTCCCATCACGCTCTACTTCAGAGTAAACAGTTTTTTTTTGTTCTAAAATCACTGGTTCAATAAATGTGTAATATTACTATTATTAATAAAAAGATTTACCTTCATAATTATTAATATAATAATTCTACAGATCAATAATGGATCCAATAATATATTGATAATTTATTGAATCTTACTCGTAAAATCTATCGAAATCCATATTTCGTCTGTTTTAAACCAAATACAGATTCATAAAGCCAGTTTATCGATCGATTCAAATTTAACTTGGTAAAGTTCAGTTACCCTTTATCCCCACCGTATACAGAAACTAAAAATATCTCTCCTCTTCTTCTGATACGGAAAACGATATAAAATTCAAGACGATGCCTTTGTATGTTGTAGGAATCACTTATTAGTGTCCTTCGTAACTTCTCATTAGATTGGCATGCAAACTCGATCAAGACTCATCAATAATTCTTGCACTGAAAAAAAATTTACGTTGGTTCAAGTAAACACATGTACTTGGCCGATTCTACTTGAGACAAATTAATATTTCTTTACAATAAGAAAACGAATTTCTAGAATCAAGAAAATAATGGTATCAGTAAAATTACTCGGAGCAATTAAATATATAATAGAAACAAATAAATATGTAATTATTTCCATTCAATTATTTACTTGTATGTAATATATATAATTTATTAGATCAAATAAATATTTTCTTAAGATGAGTAAATGAAAGTATGAATTTCTCCTTCTTGAATTAAGTATATTGTTTTACTTGATACAATATAAAAATTCTTGGTTCAAGAATATCACAATCAATAAAATTATTAGAAATTTCATGAAATCCTTAAAATTCTATAAAATCTTCTAAAAATCATAAAATCCCTTAAAATTGTTAGAAATCTCATAAAATTTCACAAAATTCTTTAAAATTCCATAAAATATTTTGAAAATTATAAAAATCTCTTGACTTCTTTTAAAATTCCTGAAAATTATATTACAACATTTAAAATTCCTTAAAGTTCCTTAAAATACTCTGAAACCCTTTGAAATCTCTTAAAATTCCTCGAAACTTCATAAGATTTAAAATACCTTAAATTCTCTTAAAACGCTGAGAAATCTTTTCAAATCACTTAAAATTTCATGAAAACCTTCGAAATTGCTTAAAATTCGTCAAGATTTCTTAAAAATCCAAAAAAATCATTAAAATCACAAATCTTTTGAAATATATGTCAAAATTAACAAAAATCTCTAAAAATTCATTTTAAAAAACTCTTGGAATTTCTTAACATTTAGAATCTCTTAAAATCCTTAGAAATCTTATCAAATTTCATGAAATCCTTAAAAATACTACAAAATCTTTTAATAATTAGAACAATCTAATAAAATTCCTTAAAATTTTACCACAACCTTCGAAATCCTTTTAAATTCTACAAATTGTTTTAAAAATCATACATGTATAGAAATTCTTTTGAAATCCCTCAATAAAATTATCTGAAAAACTTTAAAATCCTTTAAACCTCATAAAATATTTTAAAACTCATAAAAATCTCTTGAAATCTTTTTAAATTCATGAAAACCTTTTAATATTCCCATCAGAAACTTCTTGAAATGCTTTAAATTTTACAATAACATTTAAAGTCTCTTTACGTCCTTTAAAATCCATTAAAATTATTAGAAATCTGATGAAATTCCATGAAATCCATAAAATTCTATAAAATGTTTTAAAAATCAGAAAATCCCTTAAAATTATTTAAAAAATCCCTGGACTTCTTTTAAAATTCCAGGAAATTTCATTGTAATATTTAAAATTCCTTAAAGTCCCTTAAAATTCTTTGAAACCTTTTGAAATGTCCTAAAATTCCTGGAAATTTCACAACAGGATTTAAAATCCCTTAAAATCTCTTAAAACACTCAGAAACTTTTTCAAATCGCTTAAAATTTCACAAAAATCTTCGAAATCGCTTAAAATTCGTTGGAATCTCTTAAATTTCTCAGAAACCTCTTAATATTCCTCAAAATTTCAAAAAATTTAAAATCCCTTGTTAGCTTTAAAAATTCTCTTGAAATTTCATGAATTCTGTTAAAATTTCGCGTAATATCCTGAAATACCTTAAAATTCTACGAAATCTTTTTTAAAATCCTAAAAATCTTTAGAATTTCGTAAAAATCACTTGAAAATGGTCAATTTTCATTAAAATTCATAGAAATCTCTTGAAATACCTCTCCAAAAAATAATGTAACGAAATGTCCCTAAAATCTCGGTTAAATTGTTGTTTCAAACCTACTCTCTGAATTTGAATGAGAAAAATTTCATTGATTTTTTAATGACTTGAAATTGTAAGAAATTAAATAAATAATCGTGCGCGTAGCGCACGTGTTGGTCTGCTAGTAAATATAAAATAATGTTTAATGTAATAGTGTAGATATATGTATATTCGGTTTCGAGATCGACATAATATGTGTGTAGGTGAGGCTTGTGTGAAAGCACAATTTTTTTTTTTGGTATTCCAACTGTAGCATATAAATCCTTGATTCAAGTAATTCTTTATTCACATTAAAATCATAAATTCTTGGAATAAGAAAATTATATATTCAATCTGATCATATATTTACTAAATTTAAGGAAATATGTACTAGTTCCAAGCATTCCGTACCAAGTACTTACTTTCTTGGATCAATCTCATATGGTATGGTCCGTATGTAAGATGACCATATTCTTGATCCAAGATTTTTTTTTTCAGTGTGGATGAATGCTAGTATTCTTTTACGAATGATAGTTAAAGATGCTTGGCATGACTTCGTATTTGTTACACAAAGCGATTTACTGTGGTATTTTAATTTTCAGACTTCAGAAGAAATGAGAAAAACTGAATAAGACTTAATTGTGTGTGGATAATAATAAAATGCTTTAAAAATGGTTAAATTAGCTTTGTTTCTATATAAACTGCAAATTGCTAAAACGCTTTGGTAACCACAAAGTTAGCAGAGATTATATATACTGAAAACCCCAAAGAACAATAAACAATAGACAAGTTTTCATAAAAAGTGTGTTATTATACTTTCAAAGTGGAGAGCAATAAACTATCTTTAGGAATTTAGAGACTAGAGTTAAAGGACAGGAAAAAGGAAGTGATGGGTGAGATGAATGTAAAATCCCATAATGTCGTAAAAGACTCCTTCCTATTCTTATCTTGCAAGATTTATAAACAAAAAAGTTGCTTTAGAATACGGTTTCATTCACTTCATTCTTTGTTATCCAATGTTTCGATAAATGTTTTTATTCCATTCAGTTTTAAGGGCGTTGGACCCAAGTGTTATAAGCTCAAAATTCCATTCTCCATTTTATTCAACGAAAATTATAGATAAATATTTTTTCGCTTTGTAGCGCTAATCTTTTTTCAAATATAAGACTGTATACAGAGCGAAAAAATATTTAATTTCGATACTTTTTGCATAAAACGAAGAATGCAAAATCTGACATAAAAATAAATTTTTTCATTTTATTTAAAAAATATTTGAGTTAGATATATTCTCGCTCTGAGTACTTAAAACTAATTTTTTTTGCTATCAATTCTCTTTGTCTTCGGTTTTTGTCCGCGCCTGCCAGTGCTTGCGGTTGATTTTGTGCGATCAGTTCCCTACAACTGTGAGCAATGTGTATATATTATATAATGAATGGCCAAGGCATAGTGTTTTATATGGACATAGTATTACACGCCTTCATAAAAACGAAACCAGTGCTTACACAAGTGTAAGTACAACTCACTTGAAGCAGTGTGCGTGCGAAGCCAGACCCAGCAGACTAAGAAGGGACGGGACGTATAATGTTAGTGCGTAAATCGTAGTGGTACAGGCGGTTTACAAATGCAGTCTTGTTCAAAGAGGAAAAAGCCAGGAAGATAGAGTAACAATTGAGAGAACTTCAACGAGAAGAGTGAACGACCTTTATTGTTCTGCTCATACAATCGAAAAAAGACATCAGACCTTTCCCAAGTATAACAGCAACTGCAATTATTTCCCTTATTTTCTCCAACAGACGCACTAGCTTCTTCAATATCTTTAACAAGTCTTCTTTTCTATATTTAATTGGTGCAAAAGAATTCACTGTATAAATCGGAATCATATATAAATATCATGAACTTAAAATGAATAATATTTTCCTGAACTCTCAACACGCTTCTGATGAAAACGAGTTAGCAGAAAAGGCGACTCACTATTTAGGGGTGAATCCCCCTTAAATTGCACCCTTCGCTATAGGATATTAATTGTCGACAACTGTTCGAAGGATCAAAGAAATAGGGGAAATGCACGCACGCAATCTTGCAGCTTTTTTGAGTCTGGCCCTCTGACACCGCAAGGGTGTTAGTTAGTTTATGTCGAAAAGCCAGCAGGGGTTAGGGTTTGCAAATGAATCAGAGGATGTGGTTCTACTGCACGCGATAATACATAAAGTTTCTGTCCGTGTGATGTGCATTATGCATCAATGACAGTACAAGATCATATTATTTCTCTGAAACAAAGCAGGAGAGGATGATAGGAACTGTATTCGTGATTACTCTTATCCGTGCATTATTGATACACGTTTGAAATATTACACGTAAATAACAGATGACAGAAACTTTTGTCAACGAAATCGCATAGCGCAAGTTGTTTTACAGAAAGATTTGATTCGAAGGTCGAGTATAAAAAGAACCTTAATTGAGGAAGATTTTTCAAATATGTATAATATTTACAAATATTTACAAATATATATGTAACTTGACAAATTTTTTGATCAAGCAATTGAAACTGTAAACTTCCATCTTCTATTTTCAACACATTTTTCCAACTTTCGTTTTTTTACTCATAAACTCAATTGCTAACACTTCTGCGGCAATGAGGTTCGTTAACAAAATTATTTCAAGGAAACCCGCCGGCGTGCATTATGTTATCTAATCGCATTTTGTGTCTCAAGTCTTAAATTATAAATACAACTGAGATAGTCTGTGAAAGACCATCCTCGATATCGTAAAAAAATCTTCTTTAATATTGAATTGCACAATAATACTTTATAGATAAAGACTTAAAGACATTGCACTAATTTTTTTAATCTATCAAAAAAATATGATAAGTTCTTCGGTGTTTATAGATCAATTTACGGAAACGACTTTAATTTTCATTCTCTTCCAAAGTTGAATGAACTTTTGTGATATTAGAAAACTCGTTAAAAAAAAACTATAAAATGCAAATATGGGTGAAAAATGTCTATACGTAAATGCGTAAAAGTTTATTCTGAAAGTTAAAGTTACTGAATGTAACCTCAGTAACTGCAATCGCTTTCTAAAAACATATAACACTCCATTTTTTAGGTAAAAAGAATAATAGAGGATGTAATGCAATCATGAATATTTTAAAAGAAGCATTTTTTGCTAATCTACAACTATACGTTATAATAACAGGATATACCGCCTAGTAAGCATGTCGTTGATTATTGTCTACATGAACTAAAATTTTAGGTAAAATGCTTCGTTGAATCATCAGGAAATGGAAGAATCGTTCATATAATAATGTAACGCGTACAGCGAAAATTTTATTAAATACATAAAGTTCTTAGATAAAACTCTCTTTGAATTAATACTACATTTCTCCTCGAATATGAAAATATTTTTCTCGTTTTCAATATTTACGAGTTCAGTTTAATTTTCTCGAAAAGAGCTCACTGATTTGCTACGTTATTTACACACGATACGCGCTTCCGTTTCATTATATTATTTTTTTTCTTCCTTGTTGTGATGCGCGCTTTTAAAAATGAGATAAATATTTACTATAAAAAATTAATTAGAATAAATGTATAGAAAGGAAACTGCTCCAAATTTATTTTTCGAAAGCATAAGTCACAATATAACAATATAACATAATATAACAAAATATAATATAATATAAAAATATAACATAAGTCACAATATAACTATTTCTACTTTAGGGAAGACAAAATAGAAATAGTGTAAGTTAAAGTTACTCAGCGCATGTTATATACATATACTTATAATGCATTTTATCATTGGTGATAACACACTATGAAAATGTACAATATGTGTCAATCTCTTCCGAAAAGAGATTCATTCGTCTTATCTTTGACCTATATCCATTCAATGATTTTTAAATTCCGTGTTTGTGTTTCTATGTTTTGATTCCCGTAAATTAAAGATGTCACACTCTAATTATTGTTATCTTCAATAAAAACTAGTATTAGTATGCATATAATACATTCAATTTCTTATTAAGTTATATAAATAAGTATTAGGAATGTAACCGTCTTTTTAGTTATACATTTCCTGAAAATAATTACAATACAATGAAAAATTACTGCTGACATAGGAAGTTTAAAATACTAAAATAATGCGACTGGCATCAAAGACTAGAGGGACAAAAGAATTAAGAATTGTGAGAATATGATCTACAGAACTGATAATAAGGATGAAATTCCAATCCTGTATAGAACAATGAAGACCTCGATGAATCTTCTAGACATTGGAATTAATTTCAGTATTTGAAATTAACACCGAACTCATAAAAATGATGATCTATTTCTTCTCCTTGAAAATTGCATAATAATTTGTATATTTTTACCATTCAAAGTTGACCAAATTTAAGTATGTATGTATATTGTTGCTAACCAGTGGTAGTAAGTATATATTAGGAAATGAGAATTTACAACTTTAGTAATACGCACACTTTTTATCCCAAAATAATCATAAAATCTATAGTAGAATATAGATAATTTAGATTACCTTGTGAAACTAAATTCGTTCAATGCGTCCATTCGTCCTGGAGCAGTGAAAGTATCGCCTGTGTTGAAACGAAAATACTTTAAAACGGAAAAATAACTGACTGAGAACTAAATTTTCTTTATATAATAGTATTAATATTATAAATCTTTTAATCGGCGTACTTTATATAATTTTCTCCACAAAAAAAGTACATAGTCAAAGAAATAGCTCGACTCTAGGATTTAACGACTGGAAGGTTCTTATCACGGCCATAAATTGTAGAAACTGCAGTGATTTCATTTATACAGGAATAACACGTAACGTGTTACATTCATGAAGAACTGAATGAGCAGCACTGACTGCTCTACATTTGCGCAATAATTGCCTTCTTTCCTTGCTTTAACTTTTCTATATGTTTATAACTCTCCATCCTTTTTTTCGACCCAATGCAACCTTGGTTAAGATGATATACATGCAGCATCTCAGGGCAGGCAAATATCGATTTATCTATTTTTGTGCATTCCACTTTCTCCAGCCCACCAAGTTTAATGAAAGCAAGAGAGTATAACACAAAAAATATGTGTGTTTCTTTAGTACAATTTTTCTTATTTTTCGACGGTTACACAATTATTTAAATTAACTCTTTGCCTTTAATACGCCTCTTTGGCGTATGGTCTTCATAGTAGGTCGAGTGTCTCTACAATAAGTGGACTTGTAATTAGAAGGCAAGACACCTTAATTGGACACGTTGTGGTCTTGTCAATGGTCTGCACGTGAGAATTTGCCCCTCTTATACAATACACTGAGAAAAAAATACTCGGAAATCAATAAATATACTTTTGAATCAATAAATCTCTTCCAAAAGCAGATATTTTATTGATTTAAATGTATATACTTTAAAATGTATAATCTCACTATTGTATGGAAATGATTAATTCTTGTTTCATTAAAAATTCGTTTGAATTAATAAAATATCTGCTTTTGGAAGAGATTTATTGATTCAAGAGTATATTTATTCCTAAAAATATCTTAAAATTTCTTAACATTTAAAATCTCTTAAAGTCTATAGAAATCTTATCAAATTCCATAAACTCATTAAAAATTCTACAAAATCTTTTAAAAATTAGAGAAATCAATAAAATTACCTGACAACTTTAAAATTATTTAAACCCCATAAAATACTCTAAAACTCATAGAACACTCTTGAAATCTTGTAAAATTTGTAAAAACTTGTTAAAATTCTTAAAAACTGTTTAAAATATTCTTTAAATTATACGATAACATTTAAAGTTCCTTGACGTCCATTAAAATCTAATAAAATTATTAGAAATTTCATGAAATCCTTAAAATTCTATAAAATCTTCTAAAAATCATAAAATCCCCTAAAATTGTTAGAAATCTCATAAAATTTCACAAAATTCTTTAAAATTCCATAAAATATTTTGAAAATTATAAAACTCTCTTGACTTCTTTTAAAATTCCTGAAAATTATATTACAACATTTAAAATTCCTTAAAGTTCCTTAAAATACTCTGAAACCCTTTGAAATCTCTTAAAATTCCTCGAAACTTCATAAGATTTAAAATACCTTAAATTCTCTTAAAACGCTGAGAAATCTTTTCAAATCACTTAAAATTTCATGAAAACCTTCGAAATTGCTTAAAATTCGTCAAGATTTCTTAAAAATCCAAAAAAATCATTAAAATCACAAATCTTTTGAAATATATGTCAAAATTAACAAAAATCTCTAAAAATTCATTTTAAAAAACTCTTGGAATTTCTTAACATTTAGAATCTCTTAAAATCCTTAGAAATCTTATCAAATTTCATGAAATCCTTAAAAATACTACAAAATCTTTTAATAATTAGAACAATCTAATAAAATTCCTTAAAATTTTACCACAACCTTCGAAATCCTTTTAAATTCTACAAATTGTTTTAAAAATCATACATGTATAGAAATTCTTTTGAAATCCCTCAATAAAATTATCTGAAAAACTTTAAAATCCTTTAAACCTCATAAAATATTTTAAAACTCATAAAAATCTCTTGAAATCTTTTTAATTCATGAAAGCCTTTTAATATTCCCATCAGAAACTTCTTGAAATGCTTTAAATTTTACAATAACATTTAAAGTCTCTTTACGTCCTTTAAAATCCATGAAAATTATTAGAAATCTGATGAAATTCCATGAAATCCATAAAATTCTATAAAATCTTTTAAAAATCAGAAAATCTCTTAAAATTATTTAAAAAATCCCTTGACTTCTTTTAAAATTCCAGGAAATTTCATTGTAATATTTAAAATTTCTTAAAGTCCCTTAAAATTCTTTGAAACTTTTTGAAATGTCCGAAAATTCCTGGAAATTTCACAACAGGATTTAAAATCCCTTAAAATCTCTTCAAACACTCAAAAACCTTTTGAAATCACTTAAAATTTCACAAAAATCTTCGAAATCTATTAAAATTCGTTGGAATCTCTTAAAGTTCTCAGAAACCTCTTAATATTCCTCAAAATTTCAAAAAATTTAAAATTCCTTGTTAGCTTTAAAATTTCGCGAAATATCCTGAAATATCTTAAAACTCTACGAAATCTTTTTTAAAATCCTAAAAATCTTTAGAACTTCATAAAAATCACTTGAAAATGGTCAAAATTCATTAAAATTCATAGAAATCTCTTGAAATACCTCTCCAAAAAATGATGTAACGAAATGTCCCTAAAATTTTGGTTAAATTGTTGTTTCAAACCTACTCTCTGAATTTAAATCAGCAAAATTTCATTGATTTTTTAATGACTTGAAATTGTAAGAAATTAAATAAATAATCGTGCGCGTAGCGCACGTGTTGGTCTGCTAGTATATTTAAAAAATCATCTGCAATTTTGGTAACATCATTGTAATTCCTATAATTGATCATCATGTATGGAAAAGTACCAAGTTATTAAGGAATTCAAAATGAATAACTGCAAATTAGAAAGTGGTCCCGCTTGCAATTTTATCGGCAACTTTTAACAACTAGCGGCTGATTATGCCAGTCAGCAATATTCGCGGAATTTTCAAGAGTAAGTGTAATAACGCGCTTACGTTTATATACGTGCATTGCACGTATGTCCTTGGACATTATACTACATATGGAGAATAAAATTCTTCAATGCGTTTACAGTGTTAACATGTTATCCTCAGAAAATACACTCATTTTTTAATCTCAGAAACACAAAGTGATATAGATACATGTTTAATTACGTGTACAAAATAGTACACACGCTTATTTTTCTGTAATTATCCCTTTAACATGGTGAACGAATTCGACGAAAATGACGTACGAAAATGACATATAACCATCACTTTGTCCTTTGTTTCATTTTATCTTCCGAATAAAAAGAAATGATATTTTTACCAAAGAACACCTAAACAAAGGAAAATTAACTGTTGTTAATTACTTAACAAAGATTAAGTAATTAATATTCTTGAGAATATGAAGTGCAATCTACTTCTGTGTGGTACCAAAGTTTTTATTATAAATCAGAGTCCAAGTTTTTACACTCACAACGTCATTAAACTAGATATTTTATGAATATTTATATGTACTCATGAAAGGAATTTGCTACTGAATATGAGTACACGTTTTCATCTTAAAGAACTTTAAACTCCCTTTCACTGAATGCATGCATGTTGCAGTAACATTTCTTCACATCTTCATCAGTAAGACTTTAATCAGCGAATATCTTTTCAGATGTAAGCAATTTTTAATTAATAAGATTTTTAAAAGACTTCTGAGAAAGGAGTAAGCTTAGACTTAACTTCCAATCATAATAAAAAGTATAAAATAATTTCTGTGAATTTTTTAAAAATAATATTATGATTTATGAACTATATTATAAAGAAAGCAAGTCGTTTCTTTTCATTTATACAAAGAAATGGTCCAATTCTGAATAAAGAAGATTCTCGTAAGAAAAGATCAAATTAGAATCGTTAAACTTCAAGAAACGTATATAATTGAACTGCAACTCCAAAGTCGGTCGAATAACGTTCCAACGGTTACAACTTTATTGCTTCACTTGAATTGAGAGTAAAGAACTACCTTTACGGACAATATAAATTCAGTGAAAATTTACACAATTTCAGAGAATTTTTGTTCAGTAGATTAGAAGTATATATATTTTCTTTCGTAAAAATAACATCCGGCCTTTTAAAACATTTAGATATACGATTGAACAACAGTTTTGTTTGAACTAAACATACTAAGTTCGATAAACAGGAAGTGCATACCGGCTTGTGTAGAAGGGATCCTGTGTAATGATTCCAGCATCATGAGATGATACATATAATAAAGGGGAGAGTAGCCATCTTGCCCGCACAATTTATATTTTACTGTTTGACACTCTCGAGACTCTTCAATATAGAAGTATTTTGTACTCATCGTTATTATAGTCTCATTGTTGCAGTGTGAACTTTTCGACTGACAGAGTAACTTAATAAAGCATCATAATATCAAGTTCAAATTAATCCTATTATGTAATTTCCATAAATATTATCATCTACACCAAGCTGTTTTGAAAAATAGAATTTGAGAAACATTCGATGCAGTATGTATAATGTACATTGGTTAAAATGATACCATGGAATCATGCGGTTGGAATTTCGAACAAAACGTTTATTATCCCTCCGCAAGTGTCGCATATATGTATACTTAAATGACGCGGTAAATAAAGGATCGATTAATAAAACAGAAAATGTCACTGCAATGCAGACACGCAGTTCAGAAACAATTTCAAAAATATATCTAAAATATTAAAGTAATATTAAAGAAACATTTTTACTGTTTCAAGAGTTCGAACAGAAAAAAACCCAAGTGTAATATTTACCCTGATTTCAGGGTACACCTGCAGCATAAATTACCCTCAAATGAATATGTAAATACAATCTTGAAATAGTTACCATGTCCACTTATACCTTCTTTTATTTCGATGTGAAAAAATTAGAATCAATTAAAATTTACCCACTAGAAAATTAACAGCAAAAAATTTTCCATAATTAAGAGATATCAAGTGATTTGCAGGAATTTCAAAGATTCAAAAGAGTTTCAAGATCTTCAACTAGTATGTAATTCGAAAACATAAAAAATGTTTTTGGAATCTTTAAAGGCACAAATGATCGACAAAGGCGTGCACATGACATTCTGGTAAAATTATAAAAGAAACTAGCTGTGAAGTAGTATCAACTTTTGTACTCATTCAATGACCACTTTGCTTCCTGTAAGCAAACATGATTTGCTTCCTCATAGAGGAAGCATTAATTATTCTTTACATCAACATTAAATTTTGATTATTTGAGAAGTTATATTCGAAAAATTCATCTTCAAAAATTACAATAAAGCACAACTTTCTTATTTTTCAATGAAATGCATTAATCTTATAGGTCAATCGATTCGTCTCGACGCAAGGAACCTTTATTTTCCTTACGTCAGCTTCGAATTTTGAATATTAGAAAAGTTATAGTTGAAAA
>CAJFCO010000087.1:1502448-1558639 GCA_904066015.1 Synergus gifuensis
TTTTTTAGGAAACTGGATTTTGTCACCACCACAAAGCTTCCTCTATGAGGAAGCAAAAACAAGTAAATTGTTTATTTTATACAAAATTGCTCACATTTTATTGATTTTAAAAGCGTGCAATGTTGTTTTTCACAAAACTGGAAGCATTCTCTTGAAAAAAGGCATTGCCACAGTAAACGTAGGAGGGTTGAAAAAATATGGGTGCATTATTATTTCTCATCGGTTCCATTCCGGTTTCCACTGCGTTTGGGTCACGGCCAAAGGTCTGACAACGGTACATATAGTAAGAACCAGAACAGTGCCCATGCGCGGAAGAAGTGGTCGCACCGGGAAAAATTCATCGAATTTCTATACAGAAACAACGACAACAGCTGCTGAACATTCATTTTGACGCGCGTGCTTCAAAATATATTTGAATAACAATCATTCCCAGAAATACAAAGATAACAAACACGTACTTTTTTTTACAAGGAGGGCATTTCTTTTTATATATTCAAAAATACTAAAGAACTTCTTCTTCCTTCCATTTTTATATCAAGCAATATCAAGTATCGAATTACCCGAGAAGAAAATCCAGCCTTCAAATCAGCAATATGACTAATGCTCATTACAAGAGTGAAGAAAATAATAATGTGAAAAAGCAGCAAAGATGAATCATTTCCTGTGTAACTATATAGCGTATAAATGGTCACTGATCTGTGCAAATCAGTTTGATTAGCTTCGCAAAATTTATGAGCGACTCTCTGAGAAATGAAGATTTCAAAATAATCGGTTTCCTCTTGGAAAAGAGGAATTACTATCAAAAAAGAAATTATGAATACAATCACAAAAGCGTAATAATCAAAGGGAAAGATGTTGCCTTAACTACATATATATATATATATCTTTTAAAACCGCGTCTTCACAAAGACTGTCGACAACAGTCTTAACTCCAATCTTATCATCTCCTATACTATTTACTTAAAGTCCTCTGTATCTAAGAAAAGTAAATTGCCAATGCTATTGTATTTCTTTGTGCACTTTTTACAAACTTAGGTTTCACCAATTTATATGTCGTTGAAGTTATGAACGTTTAAATGAACGAATTACGAATTTAAATGAACGAGTATTGATCGCATTTTAAACTAGAAACAATTTAAAAATATTGATTCATTTGCATTGGAAATAATTCTATATGGAAGAAACTTAATTGTAATGCTTTAACTTTATTTTTAGTTGGAACAATATTTCTGTATAAAATAGAATTGGAAAAAATATTTCGTTCATTTGAACGTTCAAAACCTCTGGTATATTAATTATATAAACCCGTTGAGTGCTAATTTATCCATTTTCTATTTTGCATATTCTTCTTACTACCGGATGCTTCACAGTTCACACGAGTCCGAAATAAACGTGAACTTTGGTTTCTGTCCTGTCTGTCATCAATGATCAAGGGAACGTCAAATATTTCAAAGGAGATGCGGGTCTAGCATGAAAGGGCTTTTCAAATTCCTCACGCTCTTTCCCATTTACCAAATAATAAAAAATAAAAAATATATTCTGCAATATTCTCTAAAGTTAAAATTAATTCAAATTAGTCAAGTTTATTATGACTTAATAGTAGCTTGTAACTGAATTCATGTAATTAGCCAAAAAAAAACTTGTTTGATTTCATTTTAACAAAAATCAGTAATTTTCATTTTTCAGTAATACAGTCGATAATAAACACGCAAAGAGCAATATCAGTGAAATGCTCCGAACCAATGACACTTTCATTGACTCTAGTATAAATTATTGGTATTAATTATCTCAATGCATTGAAGAGCAGATTTTATGAGCTTGTTGAATGCTGCACCAATTATGTACATATCTACACATATTTAAAAATGAGTAAAGATAAGATAATGGCATGTAATTAGGCACATTTTTGCGTTAATGGTATTTAAAGTCCATTAAGGGCGTTGGATCCAAGAGTTAAGCTCAAAATTCATTTCTCCATTTTACTCAACGAAAATTATAGGTAAATATTTTTTGTATAAAACGAAGAATTCAAAATCTAACTCTAAAATTAAATATTTTCATTTTATTAAAAAAATATTTCAATCAGATATTTTCTCGCTCTGTAAGCATAATTTTATTTAAAAATTTATTAATTCTACAGAGGAAAAAAATTATTTGATACCTAATATTTACATAATTAGTTACTATAACCTATAATTTTTATGTCTACGTACATCAAATTATTGACAGGAATGTATTTTTTTTGTTTTTTGTTACTAAATTGAAAAGTATATCGCAGGAACTCCAAGGAATTCCACAGGAACTTCCTATAAGTAAAGTGGGTTATTGTTTTACCGGGATTCCCCCTTCGATATGTATAGTTCCGTTAGTTCTACTATATTTATGCAGAAATTTTGAAGGAACTTTTTGTCATGTTCCGTATTTCTTGCGCGTATACATACACTGAAAGTAGACTGAAACCTGTCCAATTTAATTGGGGCCATGGACGCATTCACGTACATCGAGCTTCATAATTTGGTACTTCCTTTCACAGGGGTGAACTGTTATTCTGTTAATCGGCTCTACTCTACTTCGATGACTTTTTATGTATGTTTAAATTCCGCGCATTTCTTTCTGTAGAAAGAAATTCACGCAATAATGCAATATTACATTACACTTTTACGCGCATACGGCTGATGCTTGATAGATCTTCGTTAATTCATGAGAAATTCGTATAACGTATATAGAATCATCAAAATTATACTCTTTTGTGTTGTATATTCTTCATAGATCATTATTAAAGATCTGTCCGTGAAGTTTGAAATGCCCATATAAATGTTACCTGTAATGTAACATTTAAATAAATACGTGACGTTATATGAATATAACATAATGAAATACAAGGATTTTAATTTATATTTTCTTGGAGTATTTTTGACATAAGGAATAAAAAGTGAAGGCGCAGCAGTCAGATTTACTGCGCTGCTAGAAAAGCGTAAGAAAACCAGTTTTAAGATGATATTGAGAGAAGAATGTTTTCGCGGCTAGTATCCTCTGTCTATCCTTTTCATTATTTTCAAGAATTCCTTTTTGTTACTCACTTTTCGTGAATCTGCACTGTAATCCAAGTACATGCACTGTCTGATGGAACTTGTTTTTTAAGTTTAAAAGCCACGAACACTTGCAAACTTAAGGAATACACACGCAGAAGCAGAAACTAGCCACGCCACTCACGCTTACACGACAGCGTTTCTCATTCGACTGAATTCAGTAAATTCGGATTCAGTTCAAACCTTAACCGCGAAGCGACTAGCTCCCAGCGGTCATATTTTCAACTTGGTGGGCATTGTCGGTCGCTTCTATACCTACACTCGACGTTCCCAATAGTAAATAAATCCAAACCAGTTGTTCTTAATAGTAAAAAAAATGCCTTTCCTCAAATTTCACATCAATTGCGCATGCGTATTGTATATAAAATACTATTTTTAGTATTTTAAACTGCGCGCGAATAGCAACCAATCAGATGCCGAACGCAGCGCATGAGCAGTGGTATGAAGTGCTTATTGCGAGTTGTGCTCTTTATAATTGAGAACAAAACTCTTTTACTATTGGGAACAAATTACTATTGGGAACATTACTATTGGGAACGTAGAGTGTATGTATTTTCCCTCTGCAAAACTCACACAAAGAATGAATCACACGATTGAATGAAAAAAAAATATATATTTTTGAGGACGGAATTAAAAAAATTAATACAAAAAAAGTGTAGTATAGCTATTGTAAACGTTGAATAAATTTTGTTCTATAATTTTTTTGACGGCTGAAAGATTATAGATTATAGTAATGATGATGGGTATCTTACGAAGTGTACATAATTCGTAGGATGAATTTTCATTACTGCTTCTTATGCTGTAACATTCTATATACATATTTATAATAAAAATAGATATTGCACTTGCAAACTAGATATATACATACTTGCAAACTTATTCAATTTTTATTTCATTTATAGAATTACATACTTTTAATGTCCGGAAATGTCAGATTTAGAAAGTTTTCAACGATTTTGCTGATTTAAAATCAATTCAGGATTAATCAGGAGGCGGTAAATTCGTAGGACTTATGTCAGATTTCATCGCGACTCCAGCAGATATATTAACGTTGGAATTTTACTGCGCACTGCTCTCTGTATTGCTCCAACTTCGCCTGAGAGTCTGATGTTCATCTCAACCATTTTTCTCCTGTAAAAGTAATAATTTTATTTAAAATTTATATCAATATGATAAAGTTTGTAGTTAGTTAAGACAAATTCCGATTTTTGATTCCTCATAGAGGAAGCTTTGTGGTGGTGACAAAATCCAGTTTCGTAAAAAAGGTTTTTTTCAACATATTTTAATGTCAATATATCTAACATGATGTCCTGAAAAATTGTCCGGATGTGTGGTGTGTGTGTGTGGATGTCACGATCCAGCAATTTCTTGAAAACACGTAGAGATAAATTGATGAAATTTTGCATAGTTATTTCATTATACACCTAGTTGAATTTCTTACAATGGTTTAACAAAATATTTAATTTTACAAGTTTTATGTACTTTTATAATTTTCTTAAAATTCGTTTTTTCACTATAACTTCTCAAATAATCAAAATTCAAAGATGATGTAAGGAAAACGTAGATTCCTTGTGTCGAAACGAATCGATTGACCTATATTATTAATGCATTTCATTAAAAAATAACAAAGTTATGGTTAATTGTATTTTCAAAAATTAATTTTTCGACTATAACTTTTCAAATAATCAAAATTTTGACTTGACGTAAAAGAAATAAATGTTCCTTGCATCGAGACGAATCGATTGGTCTATAATATTATTTCATTTCATTGAAAAATAACAAAGTTATGGTTTTATTTAATTTAAAAAAATTAGTTTTTCAACTATAACTTCTATAATATTCAAAATTCGAAGCTGACGTAACGAAAATAAAGGTTCCTTACGTCGAGACGAATCGATTGACCTATAAGATTAATGCATTTCATTGAAAAATAAGGATGTTATGGTTAATTGTATTTTCAAAAATTAATTTTTCAACTGTAACTTTTCAAATAATTAAAATTTTGTCTTGACATAAGGAAAATAAATGTTTCTTGCATCGAGACGAATCGATTGGTCTATAATATTATTTCATTTCATTGAAAAATAACAATGTTATGGTTTTATTTAATTTTAAAAAATTAGTTTTTCAACTATAACTTCTATAATATTCTAAATTCGAAGCTGACGTAAGGAAAATAAAGGTTCCTTACGTCGAGACGAATCGATTGACCTATAAGATTAATGCATTTCATTTAAAAATAAGAAAATTGTGCTTTATTGTAATTTTTGAAAATGAATTTTTCGAATATAACTTCTCAAATAATCAAAATTTAATGTTGATGTAAAGAATAATTAATGCTTCCTCTATGAGGAAGCAAATCATATTTGCTTACAGGAAGCAAAGTGCTCATTGAATGAGCACAAAAGTTGATACAACTTCACAGCTAGTTTTACTTACTACAGAGTGGTATATGATTTTAAGCTATTTTTCCCAATTTTACTGGCTTAGACAACAAAGACTTACGTGAGTGATTGTTCTTTTTGAAGTTGTTATTGTTTCGTGACTTTAAACCTGAACAGAAGGGTGCCATACATTCGGCATTTTTGCAGTATTTGGAGTGATAGTAGTAAAAGGCCCGCATTATTTTACAAATTGGACAGTTCAGGGCCTTTTTCTTGCAGACCTCGATGTGCGCAATGATTTTCTTTATTTTCCGACAGGATAGTAGTTGACAATTGGCATCGCTACATTGAGACGCGTGAAAAAATAATTTAGTGCTCCTTTCAACTTTCTTCATAAACTCCGCCTGGTGTTGTTGCTGCTGAATTAATTTCTGCGGCGTTTGTTGCCTGAAACCTGGGTTTTTCTGCATCACTGCATTCGATTGATACCTAAATACAAAATTACAAAGTATTAAACATTGCATTAAAAAAAAAATGAAAATTTAATCAAGAATTAAATAAACGGGTAAAGAAAAATAACTTAATTTGGACATGTACATACCCTGATGTCGACTGGTCCATGGAAATAGGATAGGTACATCCAGTATTGGGCATTTCGATAGGCATTGGCCGTTGTATCTGAGATGGGGGCATTACGCTTCCACCTTGTCCACCGACGTCAACTTCAACACCAACCCCACCATCAGGAGTCACCTTTCCGTATCCAATATGAGGAGCTTGCTGTCTTGCCGCTTCCTCCTCAATCTGTTTAACAACCCGGAAAATGTGCACAGATGGAGTTTGCGTACCAGGTTTCAAACCGATTCCAGATTGATGAGGAGATGGTAATTTCGCAGGACTCATGCCAGGTTTCATCGCGACTCCAGCAGACATATTAGAATTCAAATTTTGCTGCGCACTCTGTATTGCTCCAACTTGGCCTTTAGGTCTGATCTTCAGCACAACTATTTTCCTCCTGTAAAAGGAATAATTTTATTAAAAATTTATATCAATATATTAGAGTTTGTAGTTAGTTAAGGCAAATTCCGATTTCTTTACTCGCTAAATAGTGGTATATGATTGTAATTTATTTTTCCCAATTATACTGGCTGACACAACAAAAGACTTACCTGAGTAATTGCATTCTTTGAGGTTGCTGCTGGTTCAAAATTGACTTTAAACTTGAACAGAAGGGTTCCAGGCATTCGGCATTTTGGCAGTACTTGGCATGATAACAGTAAAAGGTCCGCATATAATTACAAATGAAACAGTTCGGGGTCGTTATTTTGCAGACCTCGATGTGTATTATGATTTTCTTTATTTTCCGACAGGATACTAGTTGACAATTTGCATCTCTACATTGGCTCGCGTGAATCAATAATTTAGAGTACCTTACTACTTCCCACATAATCTTCGTCGGCTCCACCTGTATACAAAAATTCTAGTTAATATAAAAGTGACAAAATAAAAATGGAGAAAATATAAAAACTTAAATTAGAGCATTAATACATACCGATTTCTGTACGTAGTTAAAAACTTATTTCAGAGATGAAAACTATTTTAAATCTAGAATTTCAGAAACACAACGTAGTAGTTTGATATCTGAAAAAAGTGTACAGATACTCAGAAAGCGCTTCAAATGCTTTTAATGCAAAAAGTTGCAAATTACACATTGACGATCAACAACAAAAACACTGTCTGGACTGCAACCAGGCAACGACTGTCAATGTTGCCAGATTTCTACTGTTCTTACGACCATCATGTGTTTGACAATTGACAGATACAGTGTTGCTCGCTCCTAGAGCCAAGATCAGCTGATACTCTATAGGCATTGATATATATATATATATATATATATATATATATATATATATATATATATCATGTATTCGTTGAAAAAGCATAACAGTAAAGTGAAAATGACGTAAACAACAAGAAAGGGGATTCACATTTCGATTAATTAGTAGAAATCAGTTGAAATCAACTTGTCTACATCGTTGGTTCACATTTATATATTATCTACTTAAAATTCAAGTAAGTTTCTTACAAAAATCCTATCAAAACTTCTTACAGTTCACGCTCAAAAATAATTCTAACCTACATTAGAATTGATGTTATGCTCATTTGTTACTTTCTATTTAATTCTCTCAAGAATTCTAATAAATTAATATTGTAGTTCTGGGCTTCTTGCAAATTGCATTCATAACATTATATACACACTTAATTATCATGAAATTATTTGGTGTTTAGTCAGAAAGAGAAAGGTTAAAAATACAACTGTATTCTTTTTCCAGGAGATTTTCCTATTCTAAGATGATTTCCCTTCATAAAAATACAAATTCAGATATGAGCAATCTCAGTGGAGTAGAAATTCCAGAAGTTGATAATCTGGAATCACAATATGCCCTTCGAGTTGCATTTCAAACAATGAAAGAACGTTGTCAACATTTACAAGCAAGATTAGCTGCTGTTGAAGAAGAAAACGTTCGTTTGAGATTAGAATGTGGAAAAGACGGATCTGCAAGTGCAGCGAGAAATGCGTTAAATACTGAAGAGGATGAAGTTCTAATTTTCAGGGTTCGTATTTTGCCATATGTATGTCAAAATAATTTTATCAAGTATATAATTTGTAACTTTAAAGTTTCACACAATTATAATTTAATAGTAATGTCATCTTTTCCTACATATTTTTAGGAAAAAGTAGAAGAATTGACAAAGCAGAGGTCACAACTTAACCACCATATATTTATGGTGGCAGCTGAAAATCGTCAACTATGGAATAGATTAACTAGGTTGACGAGAGCTAACAAATCGTTAGGGAATCAACTGACTAAAATATCAAATACACTCAAAAAACACCCATCAACGCAACCAGTAGATATTTTAGCTTATAGTTTCAAGGAAGTTCCATGTCCTGATAAGCCTGATCTACATAAATGCCTTCTTTCAACGGATGGAGGTTTGATGAGATACTTTAATCTTTTAATTCAATAATTGTCATCAATTTTAATAAACAAGAAGATGAATCTCTTTTCTTTACAGGCAACAAAGATCAGAGTTTGGAAGAAATCTCTCTCAGGCTCATCAACAGCATAATGTTAGAAAAATCAGAATTAGAACAACAATATGCAGAGGTACAATTTCTTATACTTAATTAAAAATCAAACTATTCGTCTCTTAGTAAAAGTTAACTTCCATTTTAATGAATTTGATTAATTTTTCTTTCAGATGGTAGAACTACAAAATAGCTCGGATTTAAATTTACAAAACGTGGGATTCACTTATCCTGAAGACGCAGATATAGATTCCTTAGAGCAATTAAAGCATCATGACATTAGATTATCTCAAACGAAAGATGCGCTTTTAAGTCAACAGACGAGGTTAAAGAGAATTATTGAGAAGATTAAGACTTTAAAAAAAGGTCAGTACCTCCTCGAAACCAAAAATTAATAAGATTTATGTAAATATAATTTAAAATTTATAATAATTGTTTTATCTCTCGTAGGAAAACTATGTAAAACTTGCCGAAAGAACGCTTGCAAGAAACTATGTCAAACCGGCACACAAATTGATTTGGACATTAGTGTAAAAGAAAACCTATCTAGGTCAAATATCCCTTCTTCCGACGATTCAATCATTGAAAATGGTTTGAACCTTAAGAAAAATGATAATGATGTTAGTGATAGAATTTGTCCATTATGTGGTGTTTCATACGGAAAATCTACATCATTTACCGCTTTTCACGAACACGTTTTAACTCATTTTAATAGCGAGGATTTTGAAGATGTGAATTAGAGGTAAATTATTTCCTAATTAATATTTATGACTTGAAAATACGTTTCTGCATTATATGAATTACAATTGTATTTTCGAATCGATATTGCAGTGAAAAAACTAAAATTCATGGAAATTAACAAAGGCTTCACTTCATTGTAAGAGCCTGCAAATTTCAAATATCTTACATGCTATGCGTATACATTCTAATTGTAAAATAACTTGTTATAACATTACTATAAGCGCAAGTAATATCTGATGAGAATGTGAAAATAGTCCAATTGAAGAATCGAATTTGTATTACCGTCAATGTAAAAGGAACTTATTTTTAAAAAAATGAATAAGTATCAATACTATTTACGAGGAATGATTAGAGTACAAATTATTGCAAATTAAAATTCAACGTTCTGTTTTTCATTTATAGTAACTTAAAAAAACAATATAGTTTTAAAGCTCAAACATATTTAAATAATTTACAGTATTATTGATTGAGTCTATAAATTATATGAAGTTTTACCTAAACAATTATTCTCTGAAACTCATATGTATACCACTTTCATCCATTAAACTGGTGTTAGATAGTGTTTAGATAATCTTAAATAATATCTTTTAAAATAAAGTTTTAAGGTAAAGTGAATGGAAATAAAATAAAAACCGGTAGTTTTGCAGTTTAGAGAATTGAAATAAAACACTGAATCCAAGATTATATACTTCTTATCTATTTTTTATACACCGCAGATAAAAAACAATGTATCCAATAATTACAACAAACTGAATAAATCTCATTGAGAGCTATAAAAGAAATACCTGCTATCTTTAATGAGAATTCACATTTACGCCAAATTTGTAGGTTTTACGTCTACACTGTCCGATGGTTCTTGTGTTGTTGATTCTAGCAGATTTTTATGGAACCACTCTGGTCTTTTTTTTGGCAGCTCAACTATACGCTGATTCTGTATAAGAAAAATATTTATTACAATAAAAGAATTAGAATGATTATACTAATGATATTATGTGATTAAAATAGTATACCTTCCAAAACTCTTCGCTCTTATCCATTGTTTCACCTTCATAAAGTACGATAACTTCCTTTTCAACAGGATCGAGCCCTAATTCCTGTTGAATCGCTTCCTGCATTTTAGTAGTTTCTTCTTTTACTTTTCCATAACAGTGCGCTATAAAAATTGGAAGCACATTAATTAAATTCCAAGTTATTACATTATAATAATTAACTAGTCATTTCTTCTGACTTAAAATCTCACCACAAAGAATTCCTGCTTCATGAGGGAAACCACAAGAGTGACACGATATGATATTCGTCCTTGGCTTTAACAGTTTCCAATGATAATCTGGATGTCCAAATTTTCTATTTAAACGTTTTTCTATCGTTCTTCTGTGTTTTGGAACACCCCATAAAATTCCATTTCCCCAGATGTCTTTAAGAGAAAATGAAGCTCCTTTGTAAGCGGAGTCATTCCATTTATTATGATTAACTTCAATGGCGGTAAGAGCTTCTAAAAAAAATAAATATTATTAAAAATTAAGTACCATATTTCAGTGGTGGATCTAGCACTATAAAGATCCACTGAAATATTTAGAGATTATAGAGATTATAATGTTATGAACGTTCATGAATTTGGAATTTGATTTTATCAATTTCATATATACTTTTCTCTGCTTTTGCGTAAACAAGTAACAATATATAATTAGAATTATTTAATTTTGAGCCGATTTAATCGAATCTATAAAGTATTTTACAATGCAATGCATATAATATTCGTGCAATATATATTTATCGCATATAATATATATATATCAAATTTAATACATAGAGGTTAGGATCTAAAAAAGAGGTTAGGTATTAAAATAATTATGCAAAGTACTTACGTGGTGGAAATCCGCTTCTAAAAATTAATTCAACAAAACGATCAAACTTTTGCAATGCAAAATTTAATCGATTAATAATATTCAACACCATCTTAAAACATATATAAATCTTTTTCACCTTTTTCACTTGCTTCAAGCTCTTCACGCTAATTGAATCAAGCTTCAAGCTTCAGAGTTCAGCCGCCCGCCGACTATGCCGACTATATTTATTCACTAAGTTCTCACTGTAAGTACATATGTATACAATTACATAAATTAAAATATAATATATTAATATTATAATATATCCTATATTAATATTACAAAATACGTATTGTTCAGTATTTATATAAAGTTTTGGGACCATAATTTATTGCAAGTTAAACGTTATACAAAATATTAAAATTTGATCATTTTCAAAATAGGATTTTCTTTATCCTAAATTTAAAAAAATTATCCCCATGAATAAAATACATAAATAAATTTTTCCTTGCAAATCTAAATTTCATAAATATATAAATTACTATTATTTTTTTACAGAAATGTTCCTAAATTAAACAAAAACAAAGATTTTCGGTAAAATCAAATAATTTACTATATATTAAGGGGATACAATATAAAATAATCACAATAATAGTATATTTGTTATAAAAGTTATTGCTTTCTTTTTATTCTAAAAGACTGTAAATATTTCAAATTACTTCTGAATAATGTAGATAATTTAAAATACTACAAAGGTTTAATTTCAACACAATCGAATGAAAAATAAAAGAAAAGAAACCAAATAATTCCATTTTAAACATTTATTTCTCAGAATGTGTAATTAATACGGCAGTTTTATGAGTTATCTGCGTAGGCTGATTAGTGATTACATACCCTATTTTTTCGATCTTACAATACAGAATGTTTAATTTCGAATACGAATTCCTTTTACGCGATTACTTTCAAATAAAGTACCATGAATTAATTATGCTTGTGCAGTACAACTTAATACTTTTCTCTTTTATCCAAGCTGAAGCTTTTTTCCAATTACATTTTAATTTCTTCCGTTTTATAATATTATAAACTATATGTTAAGTACCAATATTTCATTCTAAAGACTTACACCTTAATTATTTATTTTCTATTAAGTAGTTAGTTACTATTAAAATCGATAGCATCAGAGCTTGGATAAAAATGAATCGCCCTATTGTTAAGTGTTAAGGTACATTAAAGATGATATTATAGAATATTCAGACTGAATTTTTTCGTGTATCCATAAAGTTAAATTGTTCTCAAATTTTCTAGAATCGTTTACGTTAGTATATTGTATATTATTGTTAATGGTCCAGTTCACTCAAAACTGCTGCATTTTAGAAATTTTAATACCAGAATTAAAAATGAAAACGTTTAAAGTAAACACTATGTAAAGAAGCGCAGGTTTAATAAATAAATAGATAAAATAGAAGTTACGTACAATAAACAAAAATTATTGTAAATGTCTTTTAAACATATCGATATTTACATGACTGAAAATTAGGTCCTTTCTAAATCCTACAAACCTAGTTTCTATTGCAGAAAAAAAACTGCAATCAACGCTTTCAGACTCTAAAGAATGGCACTGTACATTTCTTTACATAAAATATTTTAACAAATTACAATCGACGGTTAAGAAAAATAGACAATTAACAGAGTATTAGCACCTTGAGACTGATCCCCTACTTTTGAAGTAAAATCGATATAATTCTTTTTCTGGAAAGGTATATATTACTAATTTGTATAATACAAACAGACAACAACATTTTTGTTTTCTTTAAGTCTGCGCTGAACCGTAAGTTCCGGTTGGAGGACGATAAAGTTTCGGAAGAGTAAGGATCTGAAGACTGTTAAATGCGTATTTTCTCACGCCAATATTCTTCCAGGTGTTTTCTCTTCTACATCCCTCACTGAAAATAAAAGTTATTGTTAAGTTTGATAAATTTCAAGGAGTTTTTTAAATTCTGTAGAATTTAAAACTTAAAGCCAAAAAGGTAGAATTTTCAGTTAATAAATATTCATTATTCACCTTCGCATACAGTCAAGCGCCCGAATAAATTCGTGTTCTGCAAGATGATATTCAGCAGCTAGAATATTGACCTGTTCTAAAGTGATCGACATTCCTGTACGATCTTTGGCACTTTTACAACTAGTAAATCTTAAACCCCGCATTCGGCGACAAATCTGGGAAGACAATTGCAAAACATTAACGTTTTTGTTCACTTTAGCCTGAACGCAAGTTTTCAAATTTGCCATCATGTCTGCCAACGTTTGGTTCAAAGGCGAACGTGTTCCCACTGAAAATGAATAATGAAAAAGTTATGAAAAAGAATCTAAAAATATATAAAACTTTATACAATTCTTTGGAAAATAGGAAACGTACTTCTCGTAGATGATGGCTCAGTAGGCAAGTTCAGTTTCTTAAAACGAAGATAGTACTCGTTGAGCCTATCGAAATTATCGACGTTGCTTTTTTCTTGTGGTTTTGTAGTGGCGAGGCTTTCTGCTAAAGAAGCCATTTCATTAATTCCAATATTAAAGAAGACTGGCGTCACATTAAAAGAGAGAGTTTGTCTGGAAGAGGGAACTAGTGGAAGTAAAGAATATATAGCATCAGGAACTGGAAGTAAAACTGTCAATGCTGTGCGAGATCCAACTACTCGCGGTACTGGTAATTGTGTTGCAGTTTTGGGTTTTCTGTCCATTCTGAAAAAAATAGTCAATTAATTAATGCCTAGCAAGATTGAGAAACTTTTCTTAATTTTGATTTTCCATTAAATCGAAGTTTTCATCAGCTCTCAATGAAATATTCTTCAAAAAATAATTAAAATACTACAGTACTATTTTTTATCCATCCGTTTATTTACCTCGTATGAATCCCGCATCTCGTAAATGTGAACGTAACCGTGTGCATGTCTTCAACTGCAACTGCCATATCACCCCACATATCGATTTCCTCTCCATAATAACTCAATAATCCCTCAAAAGAAATGAGAGGGCCAAGAGTTGTTAAAATCAGCAAAAACATAGGATCTGGTCTCTGGCACCAAAGTTTAGCCATAAGTCCGGAGACTAATGCCGTCAGCTAATGAAATAAATTAATTATTTTCAATTTACAAAATGATCTATTTTTAAATCTAATGTGCACCTATAATTTATATTCCATAAATTAATACTTACCGCTTGACTAAAGCACACATCCCTTCTATATCTAACATTGCACACCCTTTGTGCGGCTTTAGCGTCTTCCTGAACTCTAAAAACTGAATGCGTGAGTCTTGCAGTTTTTAAAAGTCCGTCCATAGCCTGTCGTAACTTTTTCATACTCGGCCTTAATTCGCTAGTCCAATCAACAATACTCGCAAAGTCTAAACCCTCTGTGAATTTATTTCTCTGGCTAGAATTGCTTTTAATGACTCTCGTCATCGAGTCCATAGCTTGGCACACTTTATCGGAAGACTTATTAGAATAAATATCACTTGCCCCTAATAAATAGGCTACTTGCACATCAATGGCTGCGAACGAAAAAGTAAAATAAAAATATACTTTATGCAAATGAGGACGAATACATGCAAAGTCTTTTGTGCGTGAGAAGCAGATGCTTAATAAAGGGTAAAATAATAACACTAGAATAGAGCTGGATAGTATTTAAGAAAAATTATATTTTAGGTCTTACCTTCTTTGGCTTTGGCGAATGCCGGAGTCGATATTTCCGAACCAGGACTGTTCTGTTGTTGACTTGAATTATTCGTATTATCCAACAATTTACTCGCCTCCTCACTTTTAATTCCATTCTTCGGCTGGATTGTAACAACCCCCGAAAGATTTCGATTATTTGACAAGCATCCTTTAATACTCGGTGCTCTCCCTATCCCATTTTTATTTCTAAGTCTCACAGCCGGACTGCTACATCGTCCACAGAGAAATTTAACTTTCGAAACCAAACACATTACACTCGCTTCTATATTCAACTGAGTAATATCCCAGGGTTCTGGTTCATCAGTAGGCTTATAATAATTAGCCGAGGGCGAATTGCACATTTTTTGAGTGTCCAAAAATCTTTTACTCAGATCAATATCATTTTTATCAACATCTCCTTTCTCGTCATCCTCATTATTATTATCTTCCTCCTTATTATCTTCTTTCAATTCCAATTCGTGTGATTCCGATTCTTTCGGATCATCTTCGACTTCCGGAAATATTACAAAATTTTCTTCCGCCGTTGCTTCCTTTTTAGTATTGATTTCATTATTTACAGAGAAACTTGTGTATTTATTTTTTTCCGTTTCACGAGCCCAAATATCTTGCACACATTCTGGAGTATCGGGAGTGACAAAGTCATCGAAGTCGGGACTTCGAAGGTCAAAATTAAGTTGCTGGGTGATTCTTCTAAAAGGGGATAGATTCTGGTTTGCTTTGAAATCTAAAGAAAGAGGATCGTCGTTGTTTAAATCTTCTTGTATTTTAGCGACCTTGTGCTCGTCGAGGAATGTTAGGGCTTCTTCGACGAGACCTGGGTCCCAGAGGCTAAGGAGAATTCGGGTTTTGGAGATCATGTCTTCGCAAATTGGAAGCATTCCGCTGGTTTGCTTCTCTTTTGCTAATTTCATCAAAGAACGCATCGCTTCTACGACGTCTCTTCGCAATTGTTTAATTGCTTGGATAGCATCATGAGCCATTATTATTTTTGAGGTTCCTTGATATAATTGACTACAACGGGTTGGAGATTCTTTTAGAGCTTGTACTAGTCTGAAAAATAATATATTTAGGTTCAGTAATTTAGCTAGATACCTTAAATCATGATAATTTTATAAGTATAAATTGAATAAACATATACCTTATGAGACCTCCATTCTTGCTTTTGTGAGAATGAGCAGTGAAAGCACCGACACTCATAGTGTCATAAAACCCACATTTATTGAGAGTATCATTATGAACCCACATTCTCTGTAGGTGTAAATTCAGAGGAGCAAATTCTAAAGATCTATCGTTTTTCCTCGACGATTGCTTAAAATAACTTCCTGTAATTAGAGATTTAAAAAATGATTTACAATTTAAGAATTGCAAAATGTTTAGGTGTAATAAATTAGAAAAAATTGGTGATATTTCTATTCATACCTTTGAAGGCAGTTAAGTTTTCTTTAGCCTGGGAGTATAAATGTAAAAGGTGTAAATGGCGGTCGAGAAGTTCTACTTGTTTTGTGTGCCAGGGTTCCCTTAGTTCTCCCATTCCGGCAACTTCTTGCAATAATTCCTTTTCCTCCTGTATCCAAATTCCACTGTAATCAAGTTTTTAGTATATACCTTTGTCTCAAAACAAAACGAGACAAAAACAAATTAAATACGTACAGTAATTGCTGCGGAAATTGGAAGCAGAGTTTACTTTCTGCCATGATTTCGTGTACACAAATGTCGCCTCCTAATCCGGAATGAAACCTGAAAGTAACAATTAATTATTTTTTTAAACTAGCTATATGAGTTGCAAATAAAAAATATTTACCTATAAGTTTGTATATGAGTATTGGCAAAGAGAAGTTTCAACTGGCCCTGATGTGGAAGTTTAATTTTCGTACCTAATCTAGGAGGCAATGACTGTGACCTTCTATGACACATTACCTAGAATAAAAGGTTAAATTATATTTGAATTAAAACCTAGTGATTAATTCCAATGAAAGATTGAATATCAAATTATTTTTGAAGTTACCTGACTATTATTACTCAATACGTTTCGCGAAGGAGTACTTTCAGTACTATTTCCTTTATCTTCTGCCTCCAAATTCCAGACATTTATAGTTAAAAATCCAACAGTTATTGATTTTGCTGATTTTAAAGGTATTCTCAGTCTGAAAAAAAAAAATATTGTTAAGATCAAACTCAAAACAATTTTGTAGTTTTAAAAGGATATAAATATTATCAAGAAAAAATCTCACCTTGGTGTATCTTGAATGGCACTAAACATCATAACTGCACTTCCAATCGGCGTAGCTGTTTGACTGACTCTTTCTCTGACGTCAAATGCAGTTATTCTGACCCTGCTGTCCATATTCAAACCATCACTTGCCCTAAAGCTGACAGTCGTTAGAAACCCTGGATTACTACTTCTCTAAAATACAGATATTTTGTCAGCAAAAATAAAATTAAAAATTACATAGGTATTAGGACAATTGGGATTATTGATGTTTTCCTGTGTTTTACCTCAACTACTTCAGTCCTAGCATATTTAATCCACATTTTAGATCGATTTGTCTGAAAATCCACTTCCAAAACGGGATTCGGAGGTCTGCCGTGGCCATCGCACAATAAATTATCACAAGCCAAAGAGACTTCGCAGATTGGAATCTCAGCGGGATCTACAAAACGCACTATTTACTGGATTTGTAACGAGTTCTAAACAGTATTTTTTTGTAATTATTCATAAATACTACAAAGCATGTTTCACATTTAAAAATTCTTGATGAACCTGTAACGACTCCACGCTGCAGACGCAACATCTGAATGTCCGTGTCGTGCTTGTGGCCACTGCAAGCTTCGATTCTCTGCCTTAGAGATAACAACTGACTTCGCATGTGATCGTAACTGGCTAATTGAAGTGCCTGCAACCAACTGTCTCTATCTTCCGACGAGTTAGCGCCTAATTGTTGATATAAACCTCCGCCGAATACTGAAAAGTTAATTTATTCAGATTTAGTTTAGGAATTGAGATATCTTGATAATGAGTATTATTACATTGAAGAAATTTCTTTTTACTTATGCTAAATCCATAAGGAATCTGATTGGTCGCTTGTTCCACTCGAACGGAACACTGCTCAAGAATAATTACACCCAGAGGTTCTGACCACTGTTCTCTCGATTTGAAATAAAACAGCAGGTTTCCTCTTAGTCTGCACCAACGTTCTAGACTTACTGCAGAAGAAAAAAAAACTGATTATAGAATTTAAAAAATCAAATTGTGAGAAATTTGGAAATTTAAGGATTTTCGATGAAAGGCAGAACTCAATGATATAAATACAAAGGATGAAGACACGTGATTTGACTCTATTAACAATTCATTTAATCGCAATTCATAATTAATGTGTAATTAGTAATTAATAATCAATCTTTAGTAATTATAATGACAAATTACAATTAATTGAAAAGCCACATCATTATTCACACCTTGCTCCTTGCCATTACCTCGTATTTCTCCACCTTATTCACAATTAACGAAACACTTATAATTAGAAAAATATCTAAAGAAAAAAATCAAGCAAAAAGATGAAATGCAAGCATTTGCAAAACGTGCACAAATTTTCAGGCAGTGCATGCTCTTATCGTTAGTCAACTCAAGTTTTAATCTGCAATTACTTTTCACACATTCAAACAAATGAGTTTTAGATAACTCGTTACCTATTATCTGACTTATTTTTCTTTCTTATCTAAATTTTTATTTTTCGATAATCTAGAAAGTCAATTATCTACTATCAAACTCGTTATTTATCAGTTATCTAGTTCAGTTTTATCTGCTTTTTATTATTTGTGTTTATGTGTTTTTCACGATGAGGAGTGTAACGTGTAACGTCATGAAGTATAGAAAATATTATTTCATAAGAGCTTTCGACGTTTCGCAAAATGAGCTTACGTAGTTTCCTGAAATTTTCTAGATCAGGAGTAAATTATTGATCTCAGATTAAATTGTCTAGAATGCGAATTTGTTGATTTTGATATTTTTGCGAAGTGCGATGTGCAGAAAGATCGCCACATCTGGCGAAATAATTTGTGAGGAAGGTGAAAAAAAAACGATGACGTGTTCTCCTAAATACTGCAACCACAGAGTGTTAGTTGATTCAAAATACTGTTAAAAAGTCAATGAAAATTACAAGCAATACTTATAATAATAATAATTGTAATATCAGATGAGTTTATTTTAAACTTGCTTGAATTCTTTTCAATTGAATTGAGTTCCGTTGAGTTCCATTAAATTTAGTTGAATTCAATTCAATTCAAAATTGAATTCACTTATAATTTTGTAGAATTTATTAGAATTTTCATCGTATTTTTTACAGAGAATAATTGTGTTAGTAGCAGGAAAATTGGATGGGAATGGTAAATGGTAAAATGCACTCGATGGTACCTTTACTTGTGCTGGCTGAAACGCAACTGAAGTCTCGTAGGGTCTTATGTGTTTTTCCTTTTTGTCTTTTGCTCTCTAGTTTTTTACTTGTACCTGTAAATTGTAGGGAGGTACTGGTAGTAATTAACCATGCCCCATATATACATCTAGGAATACATATGTTAAGTTTATGAATCACCTCCTTGGTTGTTAGACTTTAGAGAAGTGAAGTTGTGATTAATTATGAATATTATTATTATTAATACGAACATGTAGTATAAGCTAATAATAGTGACCTAAATTAAGTTTGCTTGAAATCTAGAGGCATTTTAAAGATTTAGTTAATTTATTATAAAGAATATCAGTGATTGAAGTTCTAAAGTTTTTGAGAAATGAAAATCAGGTTCAGAAAGATTTTGACTTCATTTACAAAAGAGAGATCTGAAAAAGAAATTATATTTACAAAGATATGTGGAAATATAAAATAATTACTTCCTTCGTCGAAATTAGCTTTATTTGTACCTTATACGGAAATGTTTTCAGCAATGGGAAATATTGTTAATTTAACTAATGGTAATTATATTTTTATGGACAATAGAAGATCACCAATTGCAGAAAAGATTTCCAGGAAACAATGCCATAATTCTAGAAAAGAAAAAATGGTGAATGAATGGAATTATTTTTTTATAATAGGAATAATCTTCATAGTAGTAGAAAGTCTTGAATATAATAGACAAAGACAATGTCGGGGAAAAAATTAAATGACTGAAAATAAATTTTGTATTTGGAAATTATATTATGTAACTATTTTTCTGAAGTTTTTAAATGTATGGTTAAAGTATATATGCTTTAAAACTACATATTTCGTGCCTTCGACTGTTATGGTTTTATATGAAAATAATTGAATTCAATTTTTTTTTAATAAATGAATGAAGACACCATCTGGCAAGTGAAAAAGGTTTCACATGCGGATATCATAAACACCATGTGCTACACATCTGACATTATGTGAAGTTGGACTCTTCTCAGTTGGCATCCTTTGTGTTATTTATTTATGATATTTAGATTCTTAATATAAGTTTAGAAACCTTTTTTTTAATATTAAATTAAAGATATTATAGACAAAAAAAGAATGAAAAAGAAAAATATTTAAACTACAAAAGGTTACCATTTCCTAAATCTAAAGCATTCCAAGATCGAATAATTAAAAATACACAATAAACTCGTACATTTAAGAATGTTTACACGCTTAATTTTATATTTACATCTAACAATTCATGCCTCAGAAACAATTAAAAAAATTGTATAGCTGTAATATATTACAGATACATATACATTCATAGAATGTATTAAGCCCAAGAGTTTGAAGAGTTATAAAATTGCAATATATTTTTCAGATATGTAAAATATCATAGAATGTAAATTAAAAAATTAATGTTTGGAAGAATGAAAATTTTAATGAGAATGATTCTGTATTACAAATATAATGATTATGTAAAATGTTACTTTATATTTTCTCGGGCATGGACATTGGACATACATTAAAAAAAGGGCAGACATGCACCAATCAGAAGTAAATAAAATTATGAATTGATATTCTTATTCTAAAAATAGTGATTTCTAAACAATCTTTTCATTCTTTCCTTTTATATTATAATACATTTACGTGGTGACTCACTCTCTGTCCTGCGAAAAAATCCTTCCTGTCGTTCACGAACGTACAAAATTCCTTCCTTTTCGAATTTTTGCGAAGGCTGGGTAGCAAGAGTCAATAGTTCTTGCTTATTGAACCTCATTTTTAACAACGATGTGTTAGCACTTGTTTGTAAAATCCTCTGTAGAATTAATTTCCATCATTTACTGAAATGCAAAGCATGATCTGTGTACCTTTCACTATATTCTCCATATGAAATGTGAATTAATGAAGCATTGGTGTCAGCCTCGTTCTTACGTCAGTGGGACTGTCAAACATTTATTATTAAAATGAAGCACAGATTTCTATTTGCCTTATTTTGTATGTAGTTCTAAAATCATTATTGCTGTGATTTTGTAACTTGTTGTCAAGTGAGATTTTTAAATAGATTTAAATTAAATCATATCGATTTTTTATTTGTAAATTACGTTACATTAGAGGTTGAATTTTCTTTCGTTAAGGTTATATAAATTTATTTTAAGGGCATGTAGTAATTTTACGTTCGCAATAATAAACATTTTTTGCTAAAACTGGGTCATATACCTCCGTTTTGTACAGACGCAGGTAAATGGCTTATAGTTTTATTAGTGAAAAATATTTATTATTGCAAACGTAAAGTTGGCGAAACTAAATTTGCAAGTCAAATCTTTTGTGGCAAATAACATATACCCTTAAAGTTTTTAAGAATTAAAGAATTTTATCATAGCCTGCTGTTTAGAATCTTTCATTATATAGTTAATTTCATAATTTCTTAGATTCTTAAAGATATATGCAGCAACCTACTTTCCTCCCACGTGGGAGAAGTTCTCGGAGAAATTGTGACATTTTATTTCAATGAGAATTAATGACAGAAAATAGTAGCTTAAATTCCTTTGATTTAGCAGATTGAAGGATTAATTGCAGCTGGAAAAGAAGCTTTTTCAGTTTTGTAAAAATATCAGAAAACAAATTCATTCCAAAATACATATAAAAACTCAAAAATAAAAAAAAATTGTGCTCCAAAAAATTAGAATAAGCTGGTGAAGTTCAGGAAAATGCAAACCATTAAAACTCTCAGTAAAATTATATTTAAATAATTAAGAAATACAACGCAACATTAAAAATATAACAATTATTTGTTATATAAAAACGAAAAGAATCTTTCATTTTATAATCTAATTAATCTTGCAAATTTGTACCAAACAAAAAAATTGCAAATGAAATTCTAGAATTAATAAATAACATGTGAGACATTAACCTCCTGGACGTGACATTTAAATCAGGATGTACTCTTTGCGGGTGTGATATTTAAAAATCAAATTTTTTAAATTATTAAAAATGAAGAGTTCCAACCTGTGAGAAATTTGTGGGTGTTTGTATTACAAAAAGCCGGAGATGTGGTATGTAATTAATTGTCCATCGAACGCCCATCTTCAAACACTTGTCATTGTTCACTTCTACATTTACTTCATTATTTTATAATTCGAACGGCAAGCGAAAGACAAATGAAAGTCAAGAGGATAGAAATTCATCCTTGCAGAAAAATACAGCAATAATACATTTTCACTCGTTGTGAAGCACAATAATAAACAATAGGGGATAAAAAACCGGAGCAAATTTCCCGGAAATCATCGAAGTCGGTCACAATTCTGGGAAGATCATAGTTTATTTATATTTTTGGAAAAGAGAACCAACAACACCATTGACATTGCTTCATGTCTGTCAGTTCCAGTGTAACCAGTTTGCATGAAACGATTGAAACGACAACGACGACCAAACGACAGGTGCGTGCGCCAGTGCTCTCAAACGGGGCAGCCTGCGCGCGCATTGTTTTGGCTTACCGCTGGAGAAATTCTCCCGTTGGTCAACATTTTACGCGCGCAATTCAAAATCGAATTAATTTAATTCGATTTTGAATCGCGCGCCAGATTAGAGCCAATTGCAGAATTTCTCCAGCAGGAAGCAAACGCGTGCTGCGTGCGCAGGCTGCTCCGCACACTGCCGCGTGCGCAAGACAAGACTTGTTTTAGTTCTTACATTTCACGTTAGGAGACTGCTGTCTCATTTCATTTAAATAAAATATTTAAAGTTCGTAACGAATGCGAAATAAACAACATACATTAATAAATAAATAACAGAAACAATCCATATTCGGCTAATTATGATATGTTTATTAGTTTCCAGTACTTTGTAAACATACCCTCAAAGTTAAGTGTGGTGGGTTAAAGATTTTATTTCATTATTTTGCAGTTTGGATCAAAGAAGATTATAATTTCTTCAAGTAAATAATAAATATCTGTATTGTTATTAATTATTATCATTTGTGATTGTGAGTGAGTTGTTTAAAGTGGGTTGAAATTGTCAAGCGGTGAATTCAGAGACATAACCTCAAAGTCAGTGTATTAATTAACGCCGGTTTTAAAGAGATGGAATCGTTTCTCGAAACCTCAAAAAGCGCACTCGTAAGTCATGTAATTTATTGTTTTATCTACAACAATGGTCAAAACACTGTTTAAAATTACACTGTAGTTATTCAAAATTTGCATTTCTTATCTTTCGTATGAAACCATATGAAACTAACAATTGTCAGGTTATCGTTTACGTTTCAATTTCTCGTCAGAGATGACACTACAGACACGTTTTTTTCAGAACATATATGAAAAGTTAATACTTAAAGTGTCAAAACCATATATTAAATGCCATATATTAAACAACAAAAATAATGTTGCACTGTAAAAAGGAATTTTACAAAAACAGTGTAAAATTTAAGAATTATTGAACAGAAAATAAAATACCAATGATTCCTAGGGAAAATTTACACACAGATTACATTAAAAGTAATGGTATGTACATAAATAAATTATGTACACATATAATGGAAATTTACACGATCAAACAGAATTAACACTATTTTGTGTAATCTTACATTAATTAAGCGGAAGTGATAGAAATCACTATAGTATTTTATATCCCTGATTCCTAGTGTAAATTTATACAGAATTTTTTTACAGTGTATTGTTAATTAAGCAATACAAAAATCTTTTGTATCTGTTAATTTAATTTTTATGTTGAATCTAGGCTTTATTTGAATATTTGAAATACATGTTCGGTTTACACTTCCTTTGGAATATTTCAATTCTATATTTTGTATAAGTGTTTTATTTTCTAAAAAGTAGAAATGTCAGTTTTTCATTTTCACTAAATTTGACGTAATTTAGAATTTAAACATTTGTAAAATATGTTGACAACTTTAAAGTTCGTTAAAGTGGTCAAAAGTTTCTAAATTTAAAACTATCAGATTCTTCCTCTAAGTATTTATCACTTTTGAAAGTATTTTTTTCTTCATTTGAAGCATTTAAAATTAGGAAATTAAAAGTTTTTCAAAATTAAATCGGACAATTTGTTGATATCAATATTTCACTTCAAATATAGCCTTTAAATAAAGCAAATAATGTAGAAAAACTATTATTATTATTTGCAGCCAAATTTAAGCAGATATGAATATGTAAGGGTCGTTCTGGGAAATCAATCCTGTGATTTAGACTCGGCAGTTTGTGCATTGGTACAGGGATTGTTCCAATATTACGATGTACAAAAGGAAAATCGCTCCAACGTTGCAGTAATACCTGTAATGAATATTTTGGAGAAGGAATTTCGTGTGAAAACCGAGGTCCTTTACTACCTAAAGCACCATAAAGTGCCCTTGAGTTTATTGACGTTTCGGTAAGCCCGTGCACAACACTTAAAATTTAATTCGTTTATTTCAAATGCAACCCTCCTTTTCATCCGTCCTCAAAAGCATTTTAGTACTCTGCCTCGGGACAGGACCCTTTATTCTGACAAACTTTTCAATTATCATCTTATCATTCCACAATATGACGTTAAGAAAACGTATTATCTTCTTTCTACTTGTTTAGTATCATAATATCGTTTACAAAACAATTCAAGAAATGTTTTGCTCCTTGAGATTGACTAATTTGTGAAGCTTTTGCAATCAGTAAAGTATTATAAATGATATTATAAACGATTACGGTCTTATTCTAAGGGATATCTTCATGGAATTGACAGAGACGATTATAAAATAGAATTTAATATTGTTATTTTAATTATAGAATGTTTGTTAGTTCTATATAAATTTTTGAAGGTAACAGAAATTGTAAATCTTGTTTAAATAATGAATTGTAGGTATTTGAAAAACTGCATAAAATGATGATTTTAAATTATAAGTATTGAAATTTTTTAAATAGTATATTAAATATAGGGACTAGATGGCACATGCTGGAGAGAACGTTAGTAGAAATTCATAAAGTGATATAAAGCTTTTTACTTTATTAAAGAAGTTAGTGTCTTTTTATGAACACAGCAGAAAGCACAGCTTCACTTTCAAACAACGTAATCACTTTACGGTCCCTGTGGAATTTGGAACACTGTCGATGCTACGTGTGTAATGAAAAACAAGTCTGGAAAAACTATTTATGAGTAAACTATTTAATTTTAGTTAGCAAGTAAACCCGATGCTAGAATATTAGGTAGAACTTTTGTCAACTTCTAGTTAATAATTAAATATTTCAATTGAAAATAAATTATTCGATCGTTTTTAAGCTCGAACGGATTTTTGCATTTTCATTAATGGCTACTAAAAAATTTAGTGTACAGGTCATAAATATTTCCAAGGATTAAAATTTGAACCCTTCAATTAAATATGGCAGATTGAATACGTAGAGCTTAAACTTAAAAATAATTTAGTTTAAAATGATGAACAAATCCTATTTTTAAATCTGAACTTTGTAGCAACCCAGCAAATACAGTTACCTAAATGTCCAAGCATTCCAACTCTAATTTAATCGAGAAGTTAATTAACTTTTGCAGGGACCAGATCGATCTTCACGCCTTGAACGCAGAGAACAAATTGGAGCTAGTTTTGGTCGACCATCACACGCTCACAGACAAGGATTCATCGCTAGCAGATTCGGTTGTAGAGATTATTGATCACCGTCCCCAAGATGCGGCTTGGTCCTGGACTGGCAAAAGGATTAATCTGCAAACAGTTGGTAGCTGCGCCACTTTAGTCGCCAAAAACATGTTGGAGAACCATCCGGACATTCTGGATTCTCAGATCTCCAACCTACTACGAGGCGAGTGTTTATCACTGATAATTTAATTCAATACAGTCATATACTACAATCATTTTTTTTTTTTTTGATAAAGCTTGATTTTTCTATTTTGATTCACAAAAGTGTTGAAGTGAATTCCACAAGCTCAATAATTTACAATAATTAATTAAAGCGAGATAAAATTTTGTTGGAAAATGACAATATTTCAAAGAGATCTCGTGGCGCCCTCATGGAATGGCGGGACAAGAATAGGGTTTTGAAACTTTTTTAGGTATTTTTTTTCTGAGCGATTTTAGAGCTTATATTTTTCTCTGCGAGCATAACAAAAATTTACGGGATGACGCTGTTTATCGAGCGGAGAAAACGCTCGCCTACAAAAACTCGTTTCGAGTGGCTGCGAAGCCCAAAATTGCACTGGCCCATCCGATGAATGAGTCGTTAAATATTTTCCCAGAGAGCCAGTCTGTTGGTTCGCCGGTTTTCCAATAAATCGTTATTTTTCCAGCGGATAAAATATTCGAAAGCATCGGGCTATGCGAGTTAAAGGCATACCGGATCTCTGTGAAAATTCACTTCAAAGTTATTTCATTATTCAGAGTCATGATTACTCTAAACTCAAAAGCACCACCTCGTTGTGAAAAATGTCTGAAAGGAGCGAAGGCGCAAAAAATAGCACTTTATTGGTATTTACTGAATTCGAGGAACTGAATTAAGAAGAATGATTAATGAGGGTTTCTTTGTTTTTGGTCATTTGTCCGGATTAGCGTGGTGTTCCACAAGAGAGAAAAGCCTTAGTTCATATCATCAATTCTTGTTATTTGTTTTCCAGACTGAGGCCAAGGAGACAAGAAATTCCTTTTGAGACTATTTTACTCCTAATTGAGGAGAGGGATCGAGGAAATAAAGAAATAAGTCAACTTATGTCTTGCAGCAAATTGCTTTACGTAGTAAATTAAATATTGGGATAATCACGTTTTAAAGTTTCTAAACTTAATCAATCGAATTGAACCAATTATACAATACCAATATCTAATTAAAGGTATCAACTTACTATCGTGGATTTAAATTTCATTTATGCAAAACAAAAGAAAATAATTACATATACATAGAAGCGGCGAAGAAACTGGATATTTGTTTTTAACCGTAACTTTTGATTACTCGCTTCTCTTTTAGAAAGGTATTTCATTCTAAAATTTATATTTTCCTTTACATTTTGAAAAATTAATAGTATCTCTCAAATATTAAGATAATCTCAGCAAAACTAAATAAAAAAAGTAGTGGGAAATAAAAATGAAACCAAGTCCAGCCTTACATTATTGATTTTACCTTATATGGATATTATTTTTTCATGACCTTTTCTCTTCATCCAAAGCTCCCCTAATTTTCAAAGTTCTCTTTTCCTTTATTTACTCTGTAGGAGCTCTGAGGTCTCTTATTAATATTTTCGAGATTCTCCCCATTTCTCAAACTTTTCAGAGATTTTGTCTGCTTAGAGAAATGTGAAACGTCTTTGCCTACCCTAAGATCTAAGTGTTAAGTACTTTGTAGGCTTGAAAATTAGGTCTGCTGTTTTCCCTTCATGAATGGCATCTCAATCCTACTGGCAGGAAACGTGGCACTTTTACCTTGAATTCTGAATTCTAACTTCTATTTGTGCAAGCTCGCCGTATTGTTTTCAGTATAATCGAGCTGGCATACAGTAGCCTGTCAGCCGCAGCAATTCCTACGGGGCCGTAAGTTGCTTTAGGGCGGGAAAACTTTGGCGAGAAACCCTCTCTAGAATGGACGGATCAACGCGAGATTTTGTAGACTCCGAGCACCAACCTAGGTAGGAGCCGGGATTTTGATTTACCGTTCGGATGCGAGCGAACTTATTTACGGAATCGTGCATTTCAGCGACTCCGGTTGCTGAATAATGCGGGTTTTGATAAAGTTGAAATATTCAATGAATTATTTTGAATGGCTGCGAAGCCATTCAACCTGGAATTTTAGACATTTGGGATATTCAGCTACAGGTATCATTGTTTATCAAAATTCATCGCTTTAATTTCACTCGCAATTTGTTTGGAAATATTTTTTTTTCTGATTCCATTATCCAATTATAATAGTGCAAGTTTATCATGATAGGTGCAGAGCAGAGTTTTAATTCAAGCATTCTCTGATTTTTTTGCTGAGCCTTTTCATGTTTTTCATTAAATGACTCGGCATTTTCCAATTCATATAAAAATATTAATAAAAAAATCTAATACCTTCTCTGATGAGAATGTAATAATACTGCATATTTCAACAAAATTCAAAGCCCAAAAACAAAAGAAGAAAAAGAAAATTTTAAAAAATGGGAAAATAACGAGAACAAAAGAGCAGAAATTTTTCACATTTTTCTGACCTTTCACGGTGTGTCGCGAATGTTGAAAATTCCCCGGCTATTATCGGATTTTAAGATAGCTACTACAGTTTCAGGAAATTTTAGGTTGGTCTTTTCCTTTCTGGAGATTGCAAAATTGTGTAAAATCTCTTTAAACCGTTTTATAATTCTTTACAGTTTAAACATTTCAATTCTTAATCTTTTCTATTTTTTTGAGATATTTTCCAAGTATGGAAAAATATTTGAATAAATTTACTTTTATTTCTTGATCCTTCTTTGTAGCAGATAATTGAAGCTGTTTTCTTATTCCATAATGTCTTCCTCTGTTTTTGCATTTTCTCTTTTATATTCTTTCTATTTAGTAGAAGCTATTATAAGCAGGAAGCCGTTATAGAGTACAATTTTTCTAATGGAAAGTTAAAGAGGAAATTCTTGAAATTGAAAATAATTTTTCATTCCAGTTAATTAAAGAGTTTGAAAATTTCAAAATAAATATTTTATAAACCTTTTGAGACTATTTACTTTATTTCTTTCTAAATTCCTTTGGCAGGTCCAATTCTAGTAGATACTGGCAACTTTTGCAGCGAAATGGACCGAGCCACGCCAATAGATTTCGATGTGATTCAAAGTCTGGAAGAGATCGGTTCGCTGGATACTGAAAGGGATGATGTCTACAGAGAAATTATCTCCGCTAAAACCGACATCAGTGGTTTGACTCCGAGCGATTTGATGATCAAGGATCTGAAAGTGGTCAACGGAATACCCATTGCTGGATTTCCGATGCTGGTACAGGTACTATACGTCTTTCCCATTTCTCGAAACACAACCTCTGTTTTGCTTTCAAATGCAAATTGCAGATGAACCCTTGGCATTTGACATAAGCACTTTCCCCGTTTTGACCAAAACAATCCTGAGTAATCGCGTTATTCAACCTGCAGGCTTAAGAACGTGAGCGGATTGTTAATCAAGAATAAGCGTCTCGCCGAATGAAATCAAGTCTCAAGTTTAGTTTCTGAAAATAGACTTTTTTCTGCTCTTCATGCAAAGATATTGTAATATTATACTATCGAGGGTTGTAACTCAAAAACATTAATTGATTGGAATTTCAGATAAGGGTAAGAAAATTAAAGCCTTTGGACGGGGAAATCACAATGAATTGTCTGCAAGCTAATTCTACTTTTAAAATACTATTTTTTAATAAATCTTAAAATCGGTTTGTAATAGATTAAAAAAAATACTAAGAAACGTAGTTACCATTTTGAAAAAAGAAAAAACTTTTCTTAGGAATTGTAACTGACTGAAATCTTTTAAAGATTCAACTTTCGCTAGAAGTAACAGTTTATCGATAGCTTTGAAAGTAACTTCTCAAGTTTTAACGATTTACTACCCAACACTGATACCAACAAGAGACAAAATGAACCCCAGAAAGGAATTTGCAATGTTAATTGAAAAACTTCAAGAAAGTTCTCTTCTTTTCAGGACTTTCTCGAATTAAATGGTGCCTTCGAAGCAGTCCAGTCCTTTACAAAGAGCAGGTTTTGCACGCTCTCAATACTCATAGGAATGAATTTAAAGAACAGCATCGTGTCTAGGGACATTGGTGTCTTCTCATTGGACTCCAATGAAATGAAAAATAAAGTAAGTCCTACGCGCCATTCCTCGCTTTCCATTTCTGCTTATCTTCCATTTATACCTTTTCTCTCTCTCTCTCTCTCCCCCTCCTTTTTTTATCCACCCTAAACTCTCACCCCTAAGTCTTCGCAGTAGTTCAAGTTTCGAGTGCCTTCAGATTATAAAGGGGTGTGTAACGAAGAGTGAGCGAAAGGGTGACGGCCTCACGGAGGCAAAGCGTTCCTGCCAAGTGCCGGAAATTAAACTTACGGTTCTTTCCTTTCCAGATTATACAAGCATTAACTTCGTCCACGGATCCAGATCTTGATCTTTCCGAAGATAATCGAGTCGCTGGAAAAGGGTGCAACTTAGTCATCTACAAGCAGAGAAACGTGCGGGCAACTCGCAAGCAAATACTACCAATTGTACAAAGTGCATTGACAGGATCTCGGTGTTGACAGTTCTGCAGCCTCGCTTTCCACAAAAGTAAGTAAATACTGAACCACCCATTAAACGAATTAACATGTGGTGATTATACATCCCACTCTACACGTACTAAAAATAAATAGCCTCAGGCGCCATTTGAATTGGGGAAAAAGGCTAAACTGTATAATTTATTATAGTTTTGCTACTATTTTCACAAAAAATCAACCTTTGAAGTTTGATATATACATAAGTAATTGACAGACTTTCTACTTATTTTTGACAAAAAAAAATACTTTTCATACTTTTTAGTGCTCTTAGAAACCAGAGAGCACTATCATTTCTATGCAAAACATAGAGCTTTTCTGGTTTGCTTTTCACCCTTGAAAGCAGCAGCCCCTCAAAGCGAAGTACTCTTACTATCGGTTATATTTCCATACATTCTCCTGAAATGCGATATGCGTCTCGCAAAGTGCAACAATGGATGTCCGTCCTTTGTATGCTCAGGAATCGAAGGTCGGCCAATTTCGAAGGAGCATAAACATCCCCGGGGACCACAAGCGAACCCAGTCTTTCCCACCAAGAGAAGACCTCTGTTTATTTTTCATTTCCCTCGATCGTTGCAGTCGCGACCAGGCGTCGAAGTTTTCGAATCACTAATTTCCCAGACGTACACACCATCAAATCTAGTGAATAAACGAAAGTTTAGGGGAGGATTTGTGACAGAGTCGGGGGCGAGGAAAGGACGGAAGGGAGAGAAAGTGTTGAAAAAGTTACTCCACAAAAAATCCTGATAGAATAGATATAATTGCAAAAAATTATAATACCAAATTATTTTTAACTGTGAGGGTGAGAGAAGGGTGAGTTCCACATGAGCTAGGGGGTTGAAACTTGCTTCAAGTGAGTCTTTTCATCAAGTGTATAGAACTATTTTCTGAATATACTTCTTAGGTATGGCGTATGTTTAGAAAAGTGAGTTTTTGCGTGTTTGGCTAACGTAAAAGTTGGAAAAAGGCACCCTCACGGAGGAGGGAAAAAGGAGAGAGAAGAAGAGGTCGAGGGAGAGGATAAAAAGATTTGGGGAGCGAGTACGATATTTCAAGGTGTAGCCACGCACGAGCGCCAATAACGTGGTTTGCCCCTCGACATGCCTCGACCTCCCCAGCATGTAGCGGTTTACGTGTCTTAGAGGGTCCCGTTTATCAATAACTCGCGTCCCGGGAAACATATTGCAGTTCGGCTGGATGGATGGTGGTCGTTTGCAGAGGTTACGCGCCTCTGGATTGTTATGGATCGGTTGTTAAAACGTACAGGTGGGGCAGCGCGAAGAGCAAACGATTGCCGTTGTGTTGCACGAACCTGCAAACTTTTCATCGGTCGTTCCAACATCCATTTCAGGGTCGGATTTTGCATTTTTATTCCATCATCATCCTGAGAACCACGTCAAAACAGCGCAAACGTCCGCGCTCGAAATAAAAAAATAGAAAAGAATAGGAGAAAATACTAAAGAGTAGATATTCCACTTTCAATGCTGGTAATCAATTTATAGTTGTATAGAATTTAAAAATTAGGATGACGTGGGAAAATATTTGAAAATCGGGATAAAGAACAAAACTGATCGGGAAGTTTTTTTCTGAAATTCGAATGGGCATTCTTGCAAAAAGAACAAGAATACAAAAAAGGCATCTATTACTTTGACCTGATAACCAAAGCAACAACATTGCAAATCTGTGGAAATTGATAGTTCAGAATAAGCTTTAAACTGATACACTCGTAACCACTCGATGTTCTGTGACAAAGCCAATAACTTTGAAAATCGAGAAGTAGTTAGTCTCGTTTTTTTCCTTTCGTTTGAGAGCAAATTTTACACAGGTAGTGTCCTCGAATATTTCGAAATTTTTCAGTATTTGTTTTTAGTGCTTATAACGTTTGTCAAATCAGGATTATAGAGAATTATCGAAGAGGAAAATTCCCACTGTGATTTAACAAATACGATGTGACAGGTCATAAACTAGATGTTTAAACAATGCTGGCTAGTTTCAGTAGTGAGGATTATTGATGATAGCAGAATTCAGGGATTTGAAAGATTCATATTAGATAGAGAGTAAGCAATTAAACTTGCGAAATTTGTAAAGGTTTTGAATTCAGAATATTGTTTATAATCCCTTTAGAAAACTAAAAATGAAAGGCAAAAACGGAGGAAGAATTCTTGAATAATTGAGAACAGTTTAAAAACGAATTAAAATGCAGCGACAGGATCTAGGCAGGCACGCGGATTTGCCTACCCGGAAAGTTTTAATATATCCAAACTAAGCAAAAGCTCGGCGTCAGTGTCGAAAGTTATACTTCCGGGGCAACCTTCATATTATCTCCGGCTAGCATATTCCTTAAGTCCTTTGAGGAAACAATATACGGCATTTATTTCAAGAATTTTTCAACAGAAGCTTTTTACTTTTTCACTTTCTTTCTGCTCCCTTGAAGAATGCACTATGCAACATTTTCTTAATGAAGTAGAAACAAGAAATTGCAATGAAAAGTATTATAAAGTCTACCTAAAAAATTAATGTTTACGTTAAGGGCATGTGTTACTTACCATATGAGCAAGTTTCTAAACCCGGGTTTTTTTTCTACAATTTTTACATTTTCAAAAAAATTATAGTCAACATCCGTCAAGAACGTGAACACCGACGGATGTTGACTAAAATTTTTTTGAAAATGTAAAAATTGTAGAAAAAAACCCGGATATAAAAACTTGCTCATATGGTAAGTAACACATGCCCTTAATTTGTTTACAGTATTTTTTCGAATTGAAAAAATTTGTATTATATTCTATTTGTAAAAAGAAGGACTTCTGAAATAACATGGGATCTAAATAAAAAGGATTCCAGACTTTTGGATTCAAAGCAATTATATATTTTAAGCGTCGAGAGTTGGGAGTATTCAAGTTTTAAACCTTTAAAAATTAAAGGGCCTTAAAATTCTGGACTTCTTGAGCTTTCAAAATTAAAAGTATTGCAGTGCATTGAAGTTTTTAAAAGAAAGCTTCAACTTTTAAAGTTTACAACAATAAAAGCATTTGAATGTTTGAATTTTAGCACGGATGTTAGTTCCTCTCTTTTCTACAACAAATATACTACCCTAAACGTCCCCTATTTTCTTAAAAGATATACCAAGCGACGAAAGTCGTCACCTCTATTTTTTATATTGAAATTCTTCTAGAATCAGGAAAGGTTTGATACGAGGGCAATTTTTCAAAAAATGTGGACGAATTTGTACAAGAATCTCTCTTGGAATATAGAAGCCGTCCCTACATCTGTTTGGGGAAATTGCCAATTCCGGACGAGGCGAGAGGAAGCAGGAGGAAAAAAATCGCGTCGATTAATTTGTTCGAGCGTTGATCCATCACGCGACACCCAGTGGGTGAGGGTGATGGTGGGAGGGGGCAGTAAAGCCAAGGGGGTGAGGGTAGGTACACCCATTTAATTTATGGTCGTGCGAGGAAATGATGATTTCGCTCTGGTCACCCTTCCCTTTCACCCCCCCCCCCTCCACCCACGTTCTTCCATCCCTCGAAATTTACACACGCATGTACCGTGTCGAAATTATAGATGCTTGCTACCTCCTGTTTACTATTATAGCTTGACCACAACATACGTATGAACGCAAATCGAAACGCACATCAAACCTATGGATTGCTAATTTGGGGTACTCCTTGTGACTCACGATGTAACAATGCCCATTTGGTAACTGATTACAGTCAACTACTGATTAGGGGTGGCTATATTTAGATAAAGGGCTTTGTCGATTCTGTTTCGGGATTCTCTTCCTATGCTCGTGAAATACGAAGCAATTCGCATTATCGAATTCAATGTTAGGAACATCAATCTCACAATGAGAGTTTCGAGGGGAGAGTTGAGGATAGTCGAAGAGAATATTTGAGTTATATGTTATATGCGGCTGTTTTGTTTCAAATTTAATAAAGTGTTTTTGTTTGTTATACTTTTCAAATCTTTCCATTTGGAAGATAAGGAATAAGGTTTTAAATTTAAAAGAAATATTCAAAATTTCAAATTACAAATAGAATCACACATCACAACTACAAATTACTAATTTCAAATACTCCTATCTAGTGATTCGCGATCTAACAATACAAGTTGTTAACTGATTACAGTCAACTACTGCTGATCAGGAATAGCTAACTACTATAGATAAAGGGCTTTGAATTCGGATTCAAAGCTCTCTTCCTCTATTGATGAATTACGAGGCGATAGGAATTGTCGAATTCAATGCTAGTGTGTCAGTTTGAGAATTTTAACAAAAATTATTAGTTTTGCCGGGCAACACGTTTTATCAGCGCGAGAGAGAAATACGGTATTAAAATATCCGAAGCCACAATAATTAATAATATTTAGCTTTAAAAAAGGTTTTATTTTAAAACTGAATTTTTTATGGAGAACAATTTATTGTTGTTTTTAATTTTTATTACTCGAATTTCCCTCTGAATTCCCAAGTAGAAATAAATATTTAGAAACTTTATGACTGTTTCTGTTTAAGAATGGAACGTTTTCGGGTTTAAAAGATTTTCAAAAGTGACTCTTCTGACTCTACTTATGTCGTTGGGATTTTCTCTTTAATTTACGTGGCTCAGTTAAATCCTGGAAACAAAAAGATAGTGGTTCTTAGACTGTTACGAAATACTGTCTGTATGCAGAATGTTTTCCTAGCAGAGCTACACAAGACTTAAAATGCCGAGCAGTTTAGCATAAAATGTATTCCAATTTACTCTCAGGAGTGGTACAATGTAATTTCACAGTTTGGGGTACAGTTTATGCTAAACTCAACAAATTGAGTCCCATCTCAGTCAGTCCTAGATTCAAAGTCTACAATTTCAGGAACATGCAATTTTCGACATTATTACTATACCCTATCTTGTTTGCTTACAGATTGTTGGGTAAATAAATGGGATAAAAAATGTGAAAATTACGAAATTTAAAAATGAATAATGTTTAATATCACTGATATTTCATTCAAAAAAAAAGATATACAAAAATCTCTTTTTTTCATACGTAAAGTGGTTTTATCTCAATAATAGTACAGCAGCTATTTCAAGAACAGTATTTGATCTGGGATATATTTCTATGATGTTAATATGTTCCATGATGCAAATCCAGAAATGTCTGAACGAAATATGGAAATATGAATACGATATTAATATCGAATTTAATATCATTCGCTCACGTTTTATCAGATATAGCTTGCATCTAGTGAGCTAAAATTTATCTGCGGTTAGCGACCCATTTTTGGTTAAACGAAAAAGTCGGTCAGTCGATTAATGGAGTACACGATTAGTTTCGGTTCATCGACTATTGGAGATAACATGAACATAAAAGAGCCTTGGTCTATCTAAATTGTTTTATAATTATTTTTGGTTTGTCTAGAACAAACATGTTTCTTCACTCTTTCCATATTCAAAATTATTCAGTTTGAAAAGCAAAAATTTCTATTCTGAGATTGATTTTAGGTGCAAGTTTTTTTTATTTAAGTATTGGTTACGAGGGTAGCAAGAATTGGAAGCTTTTGGGGTGTTTTAATATATTTTGAAGTCCACCTCCATTTCTATTGATTTAATATTGAAGATTTATCTTGATTGCACTGAAATTATAAACTGAAAGCTTTTAACTTAAAATGCCTAAAACTTTAATTAAAAATAATACCTCAAACAACAACAACTATCAGAAAAAATGTTTCTAGACCACCCTTGATATTTTTATTGATTTCCAGACCGAGGAAAGCCATACAATAATTTTTCTGATTCAATTTTTCAGGGAGATTAAATTCCCTCGGGAAAAGAGTCAGAACCTGATACTCTAATGGATTTTATATATATATATATTTTTTTTTGTGGTGGTAAATCATAGAACAGAAATTTGTAGTAAACGTCTGAAACTCCAAAGAACGTCGTGTCCTGTTGCAGGTGGAATTTTCACAAGACATTATGTGACAGGCAGCTCTGACAGGTGTCCGCTTTTGAAAAGGCCTGTACCGAACTAACCACGACCGTGCAGTAACTTTTCCTCGCCTCTCGGAAAATCCATTTCCAAGCCTCGGGCAAAGAAGGCAGTTGCTGTAACTCCAGCAAAAAACTTTTGGAGTATCTCGAAGATTTTGCAACTTGGCCAGTCTTGAGTTGAATGATGTCTTGCCCGGCATAGAACCTTGCTTCATGCTTCGTATAAAAGTAAAGCTTGTGTATCCTCTTGAGTCTGAGACGAGATCCCTCGCTTGGTTGGGTCTTCGACCAAGACCCAAGTTATCGAACCGATATCTTAGGAAAGATTCGTTTGATCTTGAGCTTGCCTTTCCTGCTGTCCTCCTTGCTGATCCCAATTCGCATCTGTGGCTTTGTCTCCAAACTTCCTACCAAAGGGGATACTTAAATGTGTCTATTAGAATAAAGTACTACATTCGATTTTCAAAATGTCGATTACTGCTCTATTTGTCAAGGTTCTGAGCTTTATGGTTCTTTAAGATTTGAATTATATATTCTCCTATTTAAAATAGGAGAATCTAAAAATAAATAAAGTTGGTAAAAGACGCTGACTTTATTTTTAAGTTTTCATTTAGTTTTTGTGACGTTTCATATTCCTCGTCTAATTCGCAATTCCAGTTGTGCAACTAGTTTAAAGCCAGCTATTACAGACATCAAGTAGTATAATCCGTCTTAAGTCAGCCATAAGTTTTCCAGTTTAGTGGCAAGTAGTGTAAGTCAATTAAAGTCAGCCGTAAGGAATATGTACCAAGTTATACAAATGGTAAATTTTTCCCTGCAGCTCAAATTCGAAATAATAATTTGAACCTCGTAAATATTTAATTTCTCCATACATCAAATTTATACATACGTCATAATTGATTGAATTATGTATTCATATTTGGTATGCAATACACTCTGCACAGAGAATATCCAATAGTAATCTCTCGAAATTAATACTTAAAAGTAAATAAACAATAGATTTCATCTCATAAACTGATTTTCAAAATTCAATCTCAATTCTCATATTAAAACGATAATTCCTCCATTTCGTAATATTGCTAAACTTGATGCAAGTGTCGTATTGAGTTTTACTAGATCCCATGATTTAATCAGCTATCACAAATGTCATGAAAATTTATTGAGGATTTACAGACATTATGATTTCTGGATTTTATAGGGAATAATTTTACCTTCTCTAAAAGTATTCCATATTTTATAACTTCCATATTTTACAAAATACTGCTTCTCTCGACATCGACTAAAAAATGCAATAATTTTCTTAAAGTTCTTGCATTTATTTCTGGGGTAAAAATTGATTAAAGTGGTTCTTCGCTCTGCAATCAAACAACTTCAACAATCAATAATCATATACTTTAAACTCCCTAATGTTTTCTTTCCGCAAGTGGCTACTTCTACTTTGGAAGTCCCAACGGTTTTATATCCCTATGCCTATTGAAAGCAAGGCTTTTAATTGATTGTCTGGCCAAAACCATCTGCAGCCCTCACGTAATGCAAACACTACTTAATTATACTGCACTATGTCTATATTTAATCAGGTCTTCTTAGCCAAATTCAATTTATAAAATTAAGTCGAATTACCCTCAGTTGTCGAACAGGACTAAACAATTTATTAAATTAGTTAGTCTACCAGCGATGACGATATTGAATAAACATGATATCGACAGTTGAACAATAATCAAATTAAAATTAGCAAGGATAATATGTGTCATGAAGAAGAAAATGGAACTAATATAAAAAACATAGAATTTTACTTTAATGTACACAATTGAATTACGATACTCTCAGAGCACATACTGGAACGCTGGGTAGGCAAAATTACATAGAATGCTATTACGTACCACTCAGTTTACTTTACTCTTGTGCTGTGTAAGAACCAGACCTACTATGTACTTATAATGCTTCACTAATAATGGACTTGCTCCTTGACGCTCTGTTAGCGTTATTATGTTTGCCTCCAGATCTCCAGAATTCCTACAAAATAATGAAGCGTCATTAAGACAGGCTTCCTAATTTATTATATCGGTTAAGATAGCTTTCTGGAATACAAAGGGATTTTCTGTTCGCTATATTACTGAAAATTAAATAATTACTAAACAAATACGAGTTTATTCTACTAATGCGAAAATCTTTTTATTTTCTTCTTAAAATTTACAACTTTTCATTAAAACATGGCTTATTTTATATAAAAAGCAGATTTAAAAAGTCCCATAAAAAATGTCATAAAATGTTGACCATGAAATATAGATTCTGGAGGCAGTGACAACGTCTTATCACCGTTGCAAAAAACCCCATAAAAATGGGAGTTTTGCATTTTATGATATTTGTTTATAAGGCTTTTCTTATTCAGTTCTTTCTACTGTCGAGGGTTAATTTTTGTTATGTAGGGGTAGGTTAGGAGGAAAATGAATATTTTATCCCGTGCAGAAATTTCCAAACCCGGTCTAGACTGTAGTGGATCAAACCCCCCCGATCTGAGTCCGGCCAGAGCCAGAGAAAAATTTTTATACGGAATTAAGAAGGGTAGCAATTCTTTATAATTTTAATATAAAGCATTTTTACATCCTGGAGAAGTTTACTTCAATTAATGAGACGTTCGTTTTAATCTATTAAATTTTAAATGGTTTTACTCTTTAAAAGTTGCCATCCCTTGTAAAAAAATAATATGCCGGAACATGCAGGAATTAAGTTTGGAAAAGGTAAACTTACTCCTTCGGGACAACCCTAATATATTCTCTCTCAAATGCGTGAAAATATGACTTTCTTGTCTGAAATTTCACGTTTCTGGTTTGACTTAAAAGGAACTTATACCACTTTTGCTCTCCAAGGCTCACAAGCAGAAATAAGCAGTAACGAAGCGGCAAAAATGGAGAGAGTCAGCATTGCACACCGTCGCACTACTTTTTCCACTACGTTGCCTTTACTTTCACAGAAGAAACGAATATATCAAAATATGAGTAAAACTTCATATAAATATAATTTACTCCTTCATATAATTTTACTTTCGCAATTTCCAAAGCTTTAATGACACTTGACTAAATTCAAGTTTAATACAGTACAATAATGATTTGTTCATTTTCAATTTTAAACGAAAAATCATCGAGATGTTATTGTTAGATTGATTGGTTTTGACTTGTTCTCTTTAGTTTTAATTCGTAACCCTTTCAAATCAATTTCCACTTGGACTTTTTGAATTCAAACTGACCATAAAGCTTTTTTTACGAACAATAACTAATATTTGAAAAGAGCAAATATGATTTCGAAGTAGATAATAAACCTTTCTCCAAAGCCAAATAATAAAGCAACAATAAAAATCCCAGACAATGAAATTTTTGTAATTGTATTTGATAGTAAAATGAGAGACTGAATGTAACGTTGTCGATATTGTTCCAGCTAAAAAAAATTCCTCCTTCAAGCGATTGATTTTCCTCGGTAAATAATTCAAAGTCCAAACCGTTAATATTTTATTGTCTAGAAGTTAAATTGAATCCACGACCCTCGCTCGAAACTTAAAAAAGTCGAACTCGGGAACGTAGATTGAATGTTTTATTTTTACGGTACCAATTCCTGGTTATGTAGCGATCGTTGGGAGAGAAAACTAGAACGGCATACCAACCGATGTTGCAAATTATCTTTTGATTTGAAGTAGACTGCTAATGGCGCGAATACTTTTTGCTCCGGGGTTTCCGTTTCTTGCTGTTTCGCTTGACCTGAACGGTTTTTGTCAAAAAGTTATTCCATAATGGTTCCAATAATTAGCAACTTGCAGGTATTCGGAGAGTAGATTATTACTCTTTTTATCAGGATACTTTATAAGGGTTGAGAACAGAAACATATTTGAGATAATCGCAAACATCCAATATACAATTATCTGATTTCATTATGCCCACCAATTCAAGCAGAAACAGGTTTTGTTGAGCTTCAGTTTCTAAAGGATTACCTAAAAGGGCTTAGGACAAGAACATGTTTTGGAGTTTATTATTAAAATTTAGGAAATTCATGAGGAACCATAGTGGAATTCTACGAACTATTAAATTTATAACAATTGAAATAATAATAATAATAATAATAATAATAATAATAATAATAATAATAATACTTATAACAATTGCAGAATACGTCATAGTATTTTTACATTCTCATCAGAGAAGGTATTAGATTTGTGTAAAATTTGACCCCCCAGTTTTTGTCAAATGTCCACGTTTTGGGACCCCCTGAACCCGAAAAACGTATTTTTACGAATGTGTCTGTCTGTCTGTCTGTCTGTCTGTCTGTCTGTCTGTCTGTCTGTCTGTCTGTCTGTCTGTCTGTCTGTCTGTCTGTCTGTCTGTCTCTGTCTGTCTGTCTGTCTGTCTGTCTGTGTGTGTGTCTGTAGATTTTTAGTTTGTGAGCACGATAACTTTCGAAAGAATTGACCGATTGGATTGTCCCTTGGTATACTCTTTTAGTGTCCTAAAATGAAGGTCAAGTTCGTTGGCCAGCCATTTTGGATAAAAATTCAAAAAGTGGGAGCATTTTGAAAAATTTTGAAACCACTTTTTTTTTAATCTAAAAATTCTAATGACGTACGTTTGTAGTACTCAAAAAGTTGAACAATTTTTCTTATGACTTTTTTGGATAAAAAAAAAATTGAAAGACTTATAACATTTTGAAAATCCAAAAAAATGAAAGAAAACATAAATTAGAAGCCAAACAACGCACGATATGAAAAAAAGTCTAAAGATGAAAAATGTTTCTTTTTGAACGCCCTATGGGATCGGCATAACAACTTTTTGAATTTCCTTAAAAAATCGAAAATTCAAATTTTGAGCCAAAAAACGCGAGATGCAGAGAAAATGATAACAAACATAATTATTCGGCTTAGAAAGATCTACAAGTTCTCCTTTGGCCATTTTTCAATAGGATGAGTAGTTTTCGTTTTAATCGTGAAAAATATTGTTAAACAGAGCCGAGCGCGGAGCGCGAGGTTTAAATCAAATATCGAGCGCGAAGCGCGAGTGCCCTGATGAGAATGTGCTCCTTAAGGTCGATAGAACCTTAAATAAATTAGTTAAATTTTGCATTCCAAGCTCTAATTTAATTTAATTTAATTTAATTTTTAAAAATATAAATTACAAATATATAAAAATAAATTAAAATATAAAAATATAAATTATGTAATTTAATTAAATTTAAAAAAAAAACATATATCTTTAAGTGTCCTGTAAAGCGCAAGCTTCACTAAGGGCACAAGCGCGCGAAGCGCGCAACACGGAGCGCGACGATCGAACTATATTTGACCCCCCGCGCGCCATAGGCGCGCTCTTTTTTGCGAGCGAAGCGAGCCGTGCGCGATGAGAATGTGCCCGCGAAGCGGGCAGATTTTTCACTATAACTTCTCAAATAATCAAAATTCAAAGATGATGTAAGGAAAATGTAGATTCCTTGGGTCGAAACGAATCGATTGACCTATATTATTAATGCATTTCATTAAAAAATAACAAAGTTATGGTTAATTGTATTTTCAAAAATTTTTCGACTATAACTTTTCAAATAATCAAAATTTTGACTCGACGTACGGAAAATAAATGTTCCTTGCATCGAGACGAATCGATTGGTCTATAATATTATTTCATTTCATTGAAAAATAACAAAATTATTGATCTATTTAATTTTGAAAAATTTGTTTTTCAACTATAACTTCTCTAATATTCAAAATTCGAAGCTGACGTAAGGAAAATAAAGGTTCCTTGCGTCGAAACGAATCGTTTGACCTATGCGATTAATGCATTTCATTGAAAAATAAGAAAATTGTGCTTTATTGTAATTTTTGAAAATGAATTTTTCGAATATAACTTCTCAAATAATCAAAATTTAATGTAGATGTAAAGAACAATTAATGCTTCCTCTATGAGGAAGCAAATCATATTTGCTTACAGGAAGCAAAGTGCTCATTGAATGAGCACAAAAGTTGATACAACTTCACAGCTAGTTTTATATTTGTAATTTATATTTTTAAAAATTTAATTAAATTAAATTAAATTACAGCTTTGAATGCAAAATTTAACTAATTTACTTAAGGTTCTATCGACCTTAAGGAGCACATTCTCATCAGGGCACTCGCGCTTCGCGCTCGATATTTGATTTAAACCTCGCGCTCCGCGCTCGGCTCTGTTTAACAATATTTTTCACGATTAAAACGAAAACTACTCATCCTATTGAAAAATGGCCAAAGGAGAACTTGTAGATCTTTTTAAGCCGAATAATTATGTTTGTTATCATTTTCTCTGCATCTCGCGTTTGTTGGCTCAAAATTTGAATTTTCGATTTTTTAAGGAAATTCAAAAAGTTATGCGGATCCCATAGGGCGTTCAAAAAGAAACATTTTTCATCTTTAGACTTTTTTTCATATCGTACGTTGTTTGGCTTCTAATTTAAGTTTTCTTTCATTTTTTTGGATTTTCAAAATGTTATGTCTCAATTTTTTTTTATCCAAAATAGTCATTAAGAAAAATTGTTCGACTTTTTGAGTACTACGAACATGCGTCATTAGAATTTTTAAATTAAAAAAAAAAGTGATTTCAAAATTATTCAAAATGCTCCAACTTTTTGAATTTTTATCCAAAATGGCTGGTCAACGAACTTGACCTTCATTTTAGGACACTAAAAGAGTATACCAAAGGACAATCCAATCGGTCAATTCTTTCGAAAGTTATCGTGCTCACATACTAAAAATCTACAGACACACAGATAGACAGACACATTCGTAAAAACATGTTTTTCGGGTTCAGGGGGTCCCAAAACGTCGACATTTGACAAAAACTGGGGGGGTCAAATTTTACACAAATCTAATACCTTCTCTGATGAGAATGTAAAAATAGAGTAATAAAGTTTCTAATCTCAATTAGACTAATCTTTCAATTCAAGAAAAAAAAAAAAAATTTTTCCAGCTGGGAATTATTTCTTAATGCCTCTCCGGCGAATTCATTTCTAAAAAGCTACAGCAGACCTTATCTCTGCTGCTGCTATAATCCAAACACATACTCTGTGTAACGGATTAAAATTCGCGGTTTGAGCATCGATGACCGTGCAACCATAAATGCGACAGGACTTTCAACAGCAATACGCATTCTCGTTAATACGGATGTATAGGTAGATATATGGACCAGTATCAGACCAGCAGTACTGAGTATTGAGCACTGCCAGGAGAGCATTGGAGGTGGACATATCCACATTGGTATGAGGACCAGCCTGCCAAACCCCTATACTATACTGGTAACGTTCTCTCTAGTTATTGATAAACGGGTGTGAGGCCCGCGGAGCACATAAAACAAGGATACCCTGCACCTAACCTGAGCCGAAGCACCGGAATAATATGACTACGCGTGGTCCATGGGTGCTACGACCATGACTATGACTGCATGGACGTGCCTCGCACACTTCACTCTCCATTTGTGTGAATGAGCCCTTCTGCCACGGCTCGTGGATCTTGGTAGGGGCAGCTTTTGATTTTGCGCACTGGGTCAGATCCACCACCCCCGAAGTGGCTTCCAACACCAGAGAATGGGAGCAACAGAGAACCACCCTCGTGGAAACGAGAGACGAGACGGTTCACCCAGCCAGAGTGGGGGAACCTGGATGCTGGGTGTACGGATACACGAATCTCCTGGTATCAGTGTGCATCGGAAACAACCCCTCTAAATAACATATCCCGTGCGATACGACCTTAATGCAACTACAGTAAAGTCCTCGGGATAATTCACCCACGGGAAGGCCTTCCGTTCTCAGGAATTAGACTTGAGAAGTCCGCATCAAGTTCTTGGTTCAAGTACTTGTTCCGGAGGTCTGATTTTCACCCTGGTGTTCAGCTACTATAGGTACTTATCCTGCTTCGCCATGACGACTGCTTCGCGATCCTACACGTTCCTCGCGACTGGATCATCCAGGAAACGATTCGAATCACACTTGAACGGTGAGTCGCTCATCAGGCAAGATTTCTAGTTTTCATTCAAATTCTGCGTTAGGGTGAACTCTTTCGGGTGAAGTTGATCAGCGAAATTTATTCTCGGATTTATTATTCAAGTGATAGTGTACTTGTTTTGGATGATGCTGATTAGAAATTGTGGTCAGAGAACCAATATGTTTTTGAAAAACGGGTTTGTGTAACATGGGCAAAAGTGGAATCTGAATGTGTACTTGAATCACGACGATCTGCTTGGCTTTCGAGTCTTCTTATTTTGCAGATAGATTTTCATCTAATACTGGAAAGGTATTCGACATGTATTTTTGTTTTTCTTGGCCGATCTCTGTTTCAAAGTCGTTTAAGTAAACTTTATTTCAATTTTGCTTTCGTTTTTATGAGTAGGAAACGTGGTGTTGCAATCAGTTCCTATTTCGGAGAGACTCTTGCTTTGTGTAGAATCCGACGTTGAGTTGTCATCTTATTTCCAATCCTTTTTGGTGATTGCTAATTAAAAATTGTTAAATATTAATCTAGAGAATATTCGGGTTGCAATTTAGGGACAAAGGTGTCAATTGAGGATTTTTATTATTGAAAATACTAAATTTTAAGTCAATCAAAGCGTTGCACAGTGAAAAAACAGTTGATCCACTTTTGGATCAAAAATTGACATCCTGGGATTTAGTGCGCCCTAAATTTCAACGCATTTTAGGGAAAATTGATTTATATTGGCGCCAATTAAGCTAGCTTCGAATTTTTTTTATCATAGGTGCCCCTTACTAATTTGAATTCCTACTACATTTAATAAAACCCTGAAACTAAATCCAGAATAAAATATAAATAAAATATAAAGTCAGAACTAGAAGTCTAGAACTAGAAGTACTTTCAAGTTCAAAAAATCAGAAATAAAAATGTAGCAAGCGTGCCGAAATTTTATAAGGGATGTTGACCTTTTTTCTCGGGAAAAAGAATTTCCTCTATTATAGCCATCTAGCGTATAAGCTTCTTTTGCAAGCCGGGACGGCGCATTATAAGAATGTAAATTCCCTCGCATCACACATAATGACCCTAGGCCGCACCATTTTTTTCAAAAAGCAATCTCTCCACAGGCACCCTTCATAAATAATATGAGAAAAGGAAATAATAACCAGAACCCCGGCTGGTTCGACGCTGTGTAAATAATCGTGTCTCGAGGTACCCAGTGGGTGGTCCGGGAAAATTTCGCCGAGCGTTTCACCTCGAAGCGTGATCAACTGGCGGGGGTGGTTGTACTTTCTTCGACGGCGAGTGACAAATGAAACGAAAAGAAAGAGAAATTCCCGACGGATTTGGGGATCCACATCGACAAGCGTGTTTTAAATCGAAGAATCGACTAATACATAGAAATGAATTCCCCACCCTCCAATTTCTCTTCTCGAGAATCATTATTGCAGTTTTTTATGATATCGCAATGCGGCACAACCGGCCCGCCGCCTTTCCTTCCACGAGGGCTGTTAAGTAAATGTAGGTTCCGAAGAGCGGTGACGTCGTAAATCTAGGAAAGTACGCATTAAAATTCTTCTCTTGAAAATTCTCAGTTGCTCACCCCCACCTCCACCCTTCTGTAAAACCTTCGCCTGGGGGCAAAGGTCTTGCGTTTCGCGGCAAATCGACTTCCTCTTTTTGAGAAAAGGAAAGCGTGAGAAAAAGGGGTGAGGAAAAAAAAAATAAATGAGCTACATTCCCAAAGAACACGAGGGAGATTCTTAAGAACGAGAATTCCAGAATTGATGGTTCACGCACGACCCAACATCGACCCCCACGAGACATACGTTATACACGACATTTCACCACCCTTACAATCACTTACGCCGACCCTGATGGGCGGACCGCTACACTTTGCGAGTCAATTATTCGATTAGGGTCTAATTCCTCGCGAAGAGCCTTTTGAATAAGATTAAGAAAAAGGGGTTATTCTCGAAGATGTGAAGCGTAAGAGATGATATTGAATTTAATTCACTGGAATTTGGTATGACAGGGATTCGAAATGTTTTAAGGGGATGAACATAATTCAAAGAATTTTAGTAGGGTTTGAAATCTAATCTTTTAGTTATTTTACACTGATAATTTGAAAAGAATTGCAAATTTTTATATTAAATGCGTCAGTTTGAATACTGACGGGAAATTTTATTTCATTTGAACATTTAAACTGTTAGAATATTTCGTATTCTGCATTTATGAGAGAGAAAACTTGGGGTCTGAGTTATGTCCTTGCTCCGAGCAAATGAGGCTTAATCCTCTTAATCATGGTGGAAGCTTATATACCTGTTTATATGAGCCCTCAGAATGATGAGTCCTTTGTCTCTATATTTTATAGTGCTGGAAACTCAGATTTAAAATTTCCGAGTCGGAGAGACCTGCGTTTTAAATTTATTTATTTTATAAATGATATTGAAAAGTTAGAAGGTTGAATAAAAATCGAGTATAAAGGTTCGTGTGCGGCCTATGAATGATTTTAATTGAAAAATCTGGATATATAGAAATTACAAGAATGAATTGAAAATGTTGAATATAATTTAATTCATTTTATATTTCGTTGTACTCAAAACTGAAATTATAGATATTTTTAAAAATTTCCATACAATTCGGATTTTTTAAACTAACAGGCAATTTAAGAGTTAGAATCTTTGAGTTAAAAAACTTCAATTAGTACTGTGTTAGATCAGTCTTAATCCACTTTACAGTCTACCAATAGCTGTTGATTGGAACAGAATTCTAGTACGGAAAGAGGATTACTCTATTTTACTTTCTCGTGGGCCAAAAAAAAAAACAGACAATCAATTTTTTTGCTTGGTTTTTTGCTCCATGAGTCACAGTCCTCTCGAAAATTTCCCTGGAGTAAATAACAGTTATATAGACTACATTTGAAAGTCATAAGTAAAAAAATATCTGTAACAATATGAAGATCATAAAATGCGTTAGTTTAATATAAAGAATATAATATTTGTTGATCTTTTAACTATACAAATGTATTCGCCAAGGTAATTAAATTTATCATTACAGGGCTATTCAATGTTTTAGTATATTAACATTTCAATGGTTTTTACTTTGGTATAAAGTTAATATCGACTCTAATGTGATATTGGCTAAATTTCGTTCATATGAAACTCGCCAACTTTTCTACTCGGTTGAACCCTCTGTAATGTAGATTGCACATTGTGCAACGAACTGTGCATAATTTCAGACCACTGAAATGAATTCACTGGCCACTCTAGCTTTTTCCTACATTAAATATTTACAGTTTTTATTAACTGACATCAAATGAACCCAATTGGTAAAAAAACTGTTAATTTAGTGTTGAGTATTGATTAAGCTGTGAAAACAGATTTTATCAAGCGTTTTTATTTATAGAATAAGGTTTATATACAGGAAATTCATAAATGCGAGTTTTATACAACACATTATGATATTAAATATGTAACAGTTTAACAACTGAAATGGTAGTGGAAAGAGGATTTGGAATAAGGGGCAGGAAGAGGATGGTTCGGAAAATTTTAATTTAAAACTGTACTTTTCGTGTACAATCATACCACTTAGAATAAGCCGTGGGATATAAAAAAGTTTCTTCAACCCTTGGTATAGTTCTGCTCTTTTGATTGAAGAGCGTAGACTTTTTAAATCTGGTAGAGTCAGGAATAATACTTTTATTTCACACGAGGAAGTTTTTCTTTAAAGCTTTGTCTTGTTTTCTCAAAAGTTCGACCATTTCCTTTCTTGTATAGCTAGTCTGCTGAGTATTTCTTGTTGCCCTTAAGGTAAGCTTTAATTAACTTGAATTAATAACGTCTCTTGATGAACTGGTTCCAATTTCATCTACCGTTTCTCTTTTGAGGTCCAAACTGTGTATCTAAACGCGACAGTAGTAATAAACTAACATGCCTCTCAACCAACTGAGTTCTACAAAAGTGATATGCAGAGACTCTGCTTTTGCAAATTAAAACTTTTAGAACGTAAAGTGCATGAAATGTACACTTCCCGATAGAAAAACGATCAAAGGAGAAACTCACTTTATAGTGAAACATCAAAATATTACTTTATTATCAAAGTTGATGAGATGTTTGTCTGAAAATACATATATGAATATTTATAAAAGTACTTCACAGGAATTTTTTGAAAGCAAAAATTGTCTGTTTATTAATTCATCAAAGAAATACAATTCTAGTTTATATAAAAAAACTATGCTCACTGAATTTTTTACATTTTTTATTTCGATACTATACGAAACAGTGAAAGCTTTCTAATTAAAATCCTCAAAATGGCAATGGAAAAGCGATGTCGTTAAACCAGGACTAGGAACATCGATCAAAAAAGTTTTACCCGTAAACCCGCGAATTTAGTAGAACTCTGAATGAAAACTTTCACAAAATATCGTGTTTTGTGAAAGTCTTGAAACTAACCTCGACCATAATCCACTTTCACATTAAAAACAAACTTGAAAATTAACAGGTTGAGCTTAACGACAATTGAAAATTCAGAATGAAAAGACAACAAAAGTATAATCCAACAAACTATTTTAAACAAAATTCCAGTTATACGCCACTGACAGTTATTTTCAAAGCGTGTCCTTTGCTTTTATTAAAGTAAACTTTAGCAATTAATCTCTGCATTATAAGTTAAGATTTATGTCAGAACAATATCGCTTGCTATGTCGAAACTTTTGTACACCACCAAGACAAAACTCCAGGATATAATCCTGATTCTGGAAGCGATTTCATCAGACTTTATTTCCGTTTCTTTAAGATAAAACGAAACACAATTTCTGATTGGCTTATATTTTTACTAAGACCATTAATCCACTCCCTCCAAGTTTATTTTATTCCCTTTTTTTTCTTGTCGCCCATTTCTTATAAAATTGTTGGATTTTTTCTCGTACGTCACATGAACGTGAGTTAAATGTAAATGAAAAAAGCCATGGGGCGTATCCCCCGCAACTTAATTAATTAAAAGCCGCTGTGTAAACTCTGGTTAAAACATTTGTTGTTTTTAATTTCTCTCGTGAACGAAAAAGCGTCGACGCGACGACGGAGCAAAATACATTCCTGTCCAATATGATAGCAAAATAGAGCTGGATGGACGCATACATTTTCTCGAACAGGAAGGAAAGGTGAGTTGAGTGAATAAATAATTTTGGCGCGTACATCAAATTCAATAATGGCGAGGCCATCATTAGCTGGCGGTAATTAATATGCCCGACGGATCGGTACTGGCAGTGCGTTAATTCGGCCCAGGTTTTATTTACGAGCTGCCGTTGCATATTACATTGACGAACTTTTGGGAATGGGATCCGCGAGCGTGACTGGATCACTAATTCAATATCACTTGCACTCCGATGCGTTACGTCCCCTCGAAAAAAGAATTAACTCTTCAAGCGTTGATACCCATCAATAACTGTCCGCACTACCTCTTCCGAAAAATTTTTCTCAAATTGGATAGAACAGAATAGACACTTTCATAATTAATAAATCTTTCTCGATATATTATACATGTGTTTGCACGGGTAAAAGTGCTATTTTGAAAAAATATATCATTCGCATAAGTTTAATAATTATTTATTTATTGATTAAAATGTAAATTACAAATGTGCTAATAGTTAGTAGTGAAAGTATGAAAATGAATCAGAGTAGAAATACACGACGGTTGTACTCTGTTCAAGGGTAGGTTTAGACTGACGAGTTAGTATCCTAACAGTAATGCTGAGAGCTGAATCTTAAGTGCTAAATTCCCAATGTTGCCAAGGTGAAGGTAAATAACATTTCAAATTTGGAAGTTATTACAAAAACTGGCAATCCTGGATTGTATCATAAAAAATGAGTAGGACTGATGGAAAGCTGTCCGTACTCTAAGTTTATTGGGGGCGGATTATCTTAGAGCTTGCACATGGTGTGCCGATGGGCCGATTGACAATTCTTAAGGTTTGTTCCGCGACAGATGCTACGAATATTGCTTAAACGTGTACACCATAAGATAACCATAAAGACATAAAATACCCAAAACTCTTAAACTCGACTGGATACAATAAAATGGTAAAATAGAAAGTGTAGAGACAAAATTCAATGTCTAAAAATGCGGAGGACAGAAACGCTCATCCAAACAACATGAAATAACCAAATTAACTGTACTTATAAATATAACACAACATAATTGCACAATTACAAACATAAATTGTTACGAAAAATGGCTCATAAATCAAAATAAGCATTTTCAAGATTAATTTTCTGCTTTCGTTGCATCTGATGAAATGTACAACTGCCATAAAGTCTATTTTCTGGTCACGTCGTCAAAGGTCTAATTTCCTTCTCGAAGCAGTTGTGTTACGCTTGATATACGGCGCATTCTGTGTTGAAACCATTACTTTGCATAAACGAACAAGCGTTGTGTGCGCAGGGTAAATGGAATAACGAAGCTTTAGAATTTCGTTTGGTCGTCGGGGCGCAATAATAACAATATGGCCCTGTGTACTTTTAGGGGTAGAGTCATGACGTCTGACCGTACACATTCTCCTCTACTGTGGGCATTCATACATCCCAAAAATTGGCTGACTCGTACCGCGTTACTCCACTGCGCAATCAAGACCAACCATTATGCGCACACAATTATAATTTCCCTATTCTCTCTGTTATATTTAATGGGGTTTCACCCAAAATAATTCATATTTCAAATATTGATACTGCAATGTATTCAATTTTTCTCTATCGAGACTTTTTACCCGGAAAACAGCTCAAAAAGGGTAAAACAAAAAATATTAACGACTGCGGAGATTCTGACGTGTGATTTACTAATTAAACATTTCTATTAACAGGGTGGCAGGGAAAGGGAAGTTAGGGAAATGTCAGGAAATGTTAGGGAAATGCGAATAGTTGTCAGGGAAAATAAAAATTGACATTTATGCTAACTATGTTATTTTTGTCGTATTACGTATAAAAATTTTATTGTTTATTTAACAAATTTTAGAAACTTTCCAAGGATTTCGAAGGATTATAAATAATTTCCAGGTATTCTTTGAGATTCTCTAGTTTCTAATGATTTCAAGACATTCTCAATAATTTTAAAGGATTTTAAGAGGTTTCTAGGAATTTATAGTGATTAAAAGAGATTAGTATAATATTTAAAAGATTTAGTTGAATTTTAAAAGGATTTTATGAAATTTTAAGAGATTTTTAAGGAAGGTCAGGGAATTCAAAGAATTTTAAGGAATTTTGAAGTTTTTTTGAGGAATTTTAAAAGATTTTAAAAAGCTTGTAAAAATTTTAAGAAATTTTGATTTTTTAAAGTGATTTTGAGAGATTTTAGTGTTCCTCATGAAATTTTAAAGGATTTCACGTATTTTAAGGGATTTTAAAGTTTTTCCTGGAATTATAAAGGATTTTAAGAAATTTTGATTATTTTAATGTGATTTTAAGGAATTTAAATGTTCCTCATGGAATTTTAAAGAATTTCACGAGATTTTTATGATTTGTAAAAGATTTTGTATAATAATTGTAAAAGATTTCATGTAATTTTAAATATTTTAGTGGAATTTTAAGATATTTAAAAATGTAGTATAGGTCAATATATAATCAGCAAATAGGAGAGAAGAATTTTCAGTAGATATCATATCCTCGTTGAGTAGGAGATTTTAAGTAGTATAGATCAATATATAGTCAGTAAATAGGGGAGACGGATTTTCAGTAGTGCAGGTCGGTGAATAATCAACCAATGAATCATGTCAGTAAACAAATAGCTGGATGTTTGAAATGAGTTTGCTAAAAAATAGTTAATTAAATAAATAAATAAAGATATTTTTTGGAACTCGGAGGATTACAGGAAATTTTAAGAGATTTTTAGAAATTTGAAAAGATTTAAAAGTTTTTCGTGGAATTTAAAGTATTTCAAATGATTTTGAGGAATTTTTAAAAATTAGTAAAAATTGGAGGCATTTCATGAAATATTAACAAATTTGAAGGGATTTCGTGGAATTTTAAGATGTTTCTAGGAATTTCAAGTAATGATTTTTAAGAAATTTCCAAGGTTGTCATAAATTTGAGATATTTTTACGAATTTTAAGTGATTTGAAGTGATTTTTCATTTCAACAGATTTAAAGTGATATTATACGAAATTTAAAAAAATTTCAATAGTATTATTATTGAAAATATGTGCGTCTTTTTAATACTTTTCTGTCAGGGAAATTTTTCTGAAAGTCAGGGAAAAGACAGGGAAATATCAGGAAAATTGAAAAATTGAATCTTGTGGCCACTCTGATTAAGAATGAAACTTGCATGTTTTTAAAACAATTTGAAACAATTTCTTGATGATGGTTCCATTTTTTCCTATTTTGTTCTCATGAGTTGATTTCTTATCTCAACTAATTTTATAATAGAAGAATGAAAAATCTGATTAAATGTTATTTGATTGGGTACAATGTATACCATCTGCGAAAATCTCCAATTAGAACTTACTTTAATAGGTAGAAATATTTCCTTTCCAAATAAAAAGCACAATACTTTTAACTGCTCTTTCTTCCTTCTTTTTAAAATTTGTTTTGCTCCCCTCGAGTGCGAATTGAAATCAGCAAAATCGCCATAGGCAAACGACCAAACAAAGTGGGCGGTGGAAGAGAAATTATAACAGAAATCAATTTCCTACAAAACAAAGCTTAGGGATGAGGATCCACTTCAACCCTCTTTTTCTTTCTCGTTCCGTTTCGATTTTTCTCTTTCTCGCTTTCTATTTCTGTTCCATTCACCCTGGCAAAAACGGTATACGCGATGAATATTAATCGGACAATATCGGTTACATTTTTGCATAAATTTACATGAGAGAGGGGGTTCTCTGGGGAATTTCTGTTTTGTTCTCGTAGTTATTGTTCCCATTGGCGATATCGAGTGAGGGTGACTATTAATAAACATCATGCAAAACGTGTAGGCGGAATATAATTATAAAAATTAATTATTATATTTAAAAAAACTGAGAGTTTTGAATTTATAACATAATTAAAGAAAAACTGCAGGAAATTTCTCTTCTCAGTTAAAATATTTATTATTAAAGCATAAACAAAAGTTTTAAAAAGGTAATTATAAACGTTATATGTGTTTTACATTTTTCTTTCATTTCGCAATCAAATTCTTATTTATAAAGTTCTCAGCTGTGTTTCTCACATTTTTTAACGTTCTTGAATTGGATGTGGGTTTAAATTTTACAGTGAATGCTTTTTCAAAGAACGAAGCATCTGGTATCATCATATACAGTATTTTTCTTACAAAGGGATTGCAAAAAATAATCAAAATATTAGAGTTTAACTTACCCAACTAATAAAAACAAAATCTTATTTGCCGTTTCTTCGAGTATTTTGATACACTTGGGAATTATCCAAACTGAATTATTAATAAACTTCCTGGACCTCTAGGGGGGTGGCCACAGATGGTCAATATAACTCATGCAAATTTATTAATCAGTTGCTATAGTAGCACGCCTTTCCGAATTGAGAATTTTTAATAAGAAACTCGAATCCCATTATTCGTATAACCCGATTTACATAATAACTATATTAAATCAGATTCATTATTCAGCCGGTCCTATAATTATTGATAAAAAGGAAAAAAAATGTAGATCTTTAGTATACAATTATAAACACTTCCTTTGTTTATAATATCCAATATTTCCCATTTTCATTGAAAAATGAATCGTTTCATATTTGTATTACATATTGCAGTTTATATGTGCAAAAGTACTCGTTTAAAATGTCATTTAGATGCCACTCATACAGCGACATATGGAGAGCAAATCAGTTTCGAGCTCTTTAATAGGAAATTGCAAAATGACGTCCATAATTCGTGCGTACCCACTTTAGAACGAATTCCAGCAAGTTTCTATGTATGTAATGACTAAGTACACAGAGAAACTCTATATAGAGAATGGTTTAACCATATTGGAATTTTGGCACAGAAACCGAATACTGGAAATCCATGTCTATGAATGACCATTTGACCATGTATCAGTGGTTCCACTTTACCATCCGAATAACAGTGGCATACCCGCAGGATACGTATTGGTGCGTAATATGGAATTTTCACAAATATCCTGAGGTTATGAGCCAAATATCCTTATAGACGTACAGTTATTGGAACCTAAAAGTTAAAACTAAATACTATTGAGAATTCTATCATTTCTGTCAAATCTTTTTGAAATCTCTCTTTTCAGAGAGATTTTTATGATTTAAAAATCGATTTGAATAAATGTTTTCAAAAATCCAAACTTCAATTCCTCATGTCGACAACAACACAGACACAGATGATTCATTCTGGCTGAAATTACTTCCTCACGTTGAATTTGGCTCTTTCCTTTCTCTAAAGCTTCACAGAAAAACACTAATGGCATTTTACAAAAAACTGTAGAACAGTAATCGAAATCTAATGGGAATGAACATATTTTCGAAGGGATAAAATAGTTCTTTTACAAAGCCTCTAGTGTTTTGTACAATGGCTTTTGATGAGTTCCGTTCTAATTTACTATTCACTTTGAAATTTACACACGTTCTCAAATAGTTATTCGCGAAAAAAGAAACGTATTCTCTATATTGATATTGCTTTAAAAATTCTCTTGTCGGAACATGTAGATTTTTTATTAATTATAAATATAAATCCGATCCTCGGTGCAATTGGAGAGATTTTATATTTTTTAAATAAAAGGAGTGAAGTTTTCAATGCGCTAATTTAATAGAAAAACGTACGTTTTATATTAAACTGAGTTTTAAATACGAGCAGAAACATTAAATCATACTTTTAGATTCCACTCGAATTACGAAGAAAGCTAGATGATGTTGATTTTCATTTTCTATCTGAAGTACGGAAACACCAATTAAAGTCTTGAAGAAGAACAAATTTACCATTTCCAAAGCAGTTTTCAAAAGAGAAAAACTCTAAAGAAAATAAATTTTATGTTAATCATAAATTTGATTACAATTTGTCTCTTAAATATTATCTCATCGAAGCTCCTTCTCTCTGTAAATATGATTTACAGAAAATCTCAGGGACTTGTTAAAAAATTTACCCAGAAGAAATCATTTCCATTTCCGTCTCTTCTCTATCATTTTTACTCTATCTGAGAAATTAGATTTTAGTTTCAGATACGAAAATAACACTACAAAAAACAAAATCGACAAATTTATGGGGTTTCGTAATTAGAGGACGATTTTGTCCATTCGGATCTGCTTATACTCACAAATCGTTATTTGATTCGGCACATTGCTATTCGATTTGGGGCGGGTTTCCCTCTCATAGATAGAAAAAGGAAGGAAAAAACTACGGCTGCCGTAGCACTTAGCAGATCGCCGCTAACGGCGAATCATGAGTTCCTCCATCACTCCTCCTTATTCCGTGTGAATCAGGTTTGAGCAATTTAATATCCGAATAACGCGGGCGTAAAAAGGATCAAGAAGTACTTAACATAATTAAGTTAGTCATAATATTATACTTGGCTATATTTGATTACTGTGTAAATCAAAAAATTTTATTCTACAATCTTTCATTATATTATTTTATTACATACAATATCTAGATAACAAATGATGTTATGTATTTTCACTTTTTAATTATAATCAATTCGAAGAAAAATTTCTCTTTTATGCACAATTAGCCAAGTTTTTATAAATGAATACATCCCTTTCAAGACAAGATTAACCCATTAACGTCCAGCCGGACACTTTTTGAACACCTCTCTTCCCGCGCTCACAGCTATTGCATTACGA
>CAJFCO010000087.1:1581088-1591345 GCA_904066015.1 Synergus gifuensis
AACATTGGGAACATTTTATGTGACATTAGCCTAACCTATATAAACAAATTTTAATTATTTTCGGTATTCCCATTTATAGCCTTTATGGTTACAATAGCTATATATCCTACAATAGTCCGACTTAGAATTGCAATATCTGTGCCAGCTATTATATATTATATGTGTTTGTCGACTATATGATATCGCTAGAACAGTTAAAGTTGTCAAAGATATTCACTTTGGCTGGCATAAGGATATTCCTATATTCCCTCGTTCGTTTCCAACTATATGTTTAGCTATCATAAGGAAAAACTTCCCTGCCATAGCCACACTTTTTTTTCCGTGCATCTTGACCCGATTATGCGGAAGACCTAAATCCATTTAGCACACCCCAACATATAAAATTTAAAAAAAAGAGCATAAAACGATAAAAGATGAAGAAGGCCTCAGAATTTCCATGGTAAATAGGGAATGACTTTTTCCTTTTTTTGTACAAGGCACGACGCCCTTACGATCTGTCAATAATGGTGGAAATAGCCCAAGTCCGGTCGGCGATAACGGCTGTGAAAGCCACCCCCAGATAAGGGTGGCAGAGGTACAAGAGGATGGTAATCGATCTTAAGGCTTCCTTCCCGCAGACGTCCTCCTTTTCTGCCGCCGTGAGAGTTCCCTTCGGGGATTTGCGAAGGAGAAGTTTCAAAAGAGAGATGTAAGAATATGGATGGGCAGGTATAAGTCGTCGTCGTCGTCGTCGTCGTCTTCCTCGTCTTCCTCGTCTTCGTCTTCTTGCTTTTTATAGATGTACTCTGCTTTTATACACACAAGGGTGCTGCTGTATTTACGATCCGCCTTACGGTAAGGAACTTGGGGGGTGGAGGTTGTCGGTGGGACGGTTGCTGATACTCAGGGAAGAAGAGCATATCGAATTACGTGGAATATGGTAAATAACTTTTATAAAAAGCACCAGGGCTGTAAAGGGTCGCCATTCTCCACGGCAAGTAGGTACACTCGCCCTCTGTGCTATGCTCACTCTCAGAATAGAGATGCTACCCTCGCGAATTTAACTTGTGAGGAGGTGCATTTAAAATACCGTTTCTGTAAAAGGATCTAGTTATTTCCGTATGCCTCATGCTTTCGGGGAAAACGAGCGCCGAAAAGAACTGAATATTTTCATGGAAACGAGGGATGGAGAATAGACGTTCAGATTAGGGATTTCGTTCTGATTTTTTGTGGATCGGATAGAATTTTAGAGGGGAAGTATTTTTTAGCCATATTTTATCATGGATAAAGTATTAAAAACGTAAACTTGCTTCGGAGACTTCCAGAAATAACGACTTGTGAAAGCATTTGTGCTTTATTTCAAGCACGTGCTTAAAGGAACTGAATATTTTCACGAAAGCGAGGGGTGAACGAGAAGAATTGGTGTTGAAGATTAGCGATTCAGGTTCTGATTTTAAGGATTTTTTGCTTGAGTTGGTAGCATTTTCAGGGAGGAAGTATCTTTAAGGTGTATCCATTTGGAAAAAAGAGGAATTATCAGAGAATTTTAATATGATTGGAAAAGTCTTGGCATTGTTAAAATTTTTTAAATACAGTTACTTATGTTTTACAATTAAATTTTATAAGGTATTGAAAATCATTCAAGAAGTTTTAAATTTCTACTGTTAAACTACTCTGTTTTAGGAAAAATTGAATCTTATCGTCCTATTATTGTATTTTTTACAGCCCTCTTCTTTTCTTTTCGTTTATCCGAACCGAGGGAAGGATTTCATCACAGTCTGCAGGTGGTTAGGGTGAAGTGTAGAATTGATTGAAAGTGTTGACTCGGTCCAAAATGTCCAAAATTGGCTTGAAAGTTGACATTCCTCACAAATTATTTGTGCAGTCATGTTTTAGAGATTATCCTCTTTTTTTCGGTTAATTTCCTGTCTTATGGACCATAATCGAGTGGCTAGATAAAAATTTAAAATATACCGACAGCCACATCTGACTTGAGAATTAGAATTACAATAGACTTGATGAGACCAAACATTTCTCTTTGTTTCTAAGATTCATAAGATATATCCTTTCAAATTCGTTTATTTAGTTGAAAACTCGAGTCTATTATGTTACAATTATTTATTTTTTACAACCCTACATTTTCCTTTTATTTCTTATTTACCAGAATAAAATTGAGTGAAGGATTCCATCACAGTCTAGTGGCTCGAAAAGCCGATGGCCGACTATTCTTAGATGCAGCTCTTTCGTCGCCTTTTGTTGCCTGGGGTGAATAACACTGAATAACATTCAAGAATTTCCTCCTCAGCATTCGAAGTAGAAAGGCGTGAATGCAATTCATCTCAGCGTAAATTATCACTCCCAAATGAGTGTCAGATTCCTAAAACAACAAAAAATCTAATGAAAATCTCCAACTCTACTTCACAAGAGATTCTATTTATTTTGATTTATACTATTAATCAGCACTTCATATAATTATTAAAAAAATAAATAAAAAGGAACACGCTCCCTGCACGGATAAAACTGGATATTAAACCGTAATATCTAGCTATTTAACTATGGGACGACTATCTAGATATTTAGATATAATATCCAGATATTTATATATAATATCTTGATATTAAAACTTAATATCCAGATATTAAGATATTGGATGTCAGAATATTTGGATTATATATTTTAATATCTGGATATTAAGTTTTAATATCAAGATATTATATCTAAATATCTAGATAGTCGTCCCATAGTTAAATAGATAGATATTACGGTTTAATATCCAGTTTTCTCCGTGTGTGTGGCCTAGGGCGTGGTTGAGCTATAGGCAGTGAAAATGTGGACGTGGCCTGAAGCTTGATAAGGGGTGTGGCAAAATAAAGTGGGCGTAGCCAAGGAAAGCAATCTGCCTTTTTAAATTCTTAAAACAGGAGCTGGGGTGAGATATTTTTGTAATATATAATCATTATTATAATTCTCAATTTCAAATATGGAAACCCTTAAGTTATGCTCTAAGCTTGATAGAACAGTCGAAATATTTAAATGAAGGAAATCTAGTAAATCCCCAAACACATTAATGCAACTGACGGAAACTAATAACTAGGATTACAAACGCTGAATTCTATCTTATTAATTTTCCAGAAAATGTTTAAGTACCGCGATTGCCAACCACCATCTCCTGAACGTTGACTAATTCCTCCTTATTCAGTGTAAATGAACTCTTTTCAGAGCGGATAGAATGAATCTATTTGAAGTTTCAATGGCGTGAGAATTAACTTTGAGCAAATGTGAAACAAAACGAATTCCTGCGACATCAGGACGTGTTTCGAGTTTTTCACTTGTTCAAATAAACCCAACGTTCTAAACAATAAATGGTTCATTTTAGTCTGGGAAAAAGTCAGTTCATCGAAGCAGAAACAATTTGTCGGATTACGTTTTTTTTTTCGCGAATTCGATAGTCAGCGCGGTCGCTCTGTATGTACGGAAACTCCTTTTTCCTTGTTTGAATTCGGACGTTAATTACATCTGTCCATATAGAATGGAGTCCTGCGCAAGCATAGGACACTGCTGGCTTGGGCCGGAGTTTGCTCTGCGCAACAAGTAAAGAACGATCAATACGTAACATACTTGGTGTCCAGGAAGCAACATTCTCATCCCACATTCTAATCTGGTCCACGCACTTTATGTACCACGACCTATTCTTCGCGAACCTCTACTTCTTTCTTTATACTTATTTTTTTTGTCTTGTTGTAGACTAACGTATTTAAAAAATTTGTAATTGAAAATACTTAGTTAAGTTTTCGAAATCTTAACTATAAAACGCATTTAAAGGACTTTTAAATTTTAAATCCTTCTTGCCAAATTTATGTTCAATTTGAAAACGCTAAACATATAACTTACTCGATATATTCTACATTGCAACATACTTGAGTTAAATAAATGAAGGTATTTGAATTTAATTCTGAATTCAATTTAAATTTCTCATTTCATTAATTTTTCACAGACCACAGACTCAAGCCACAGATTTCTATATGTACAGTGATCTTCTTTTTACGTTTTACTTTCCTTTGCACATGTTTCTTCATGTTCCCAAGGTGGAAATTTTAAATTAATATAATTCCGCCTTGACGTGCGTAGTTCTCTACAGATATAATAATTATTGTAACGATTCATAATTGCGAATGCTTTAGAGGAAATTTATGAAAATTTAATTAAATCCTTCTTTTGAACTTATGTAGATTTATAAATTGAAAGTTCGTAACAGACTTCAAGACCAAATAAATGAGCCTCAAGATTCTGCGATTCTCTCAGACGCTATTTATCCGAGGGGAAAGGAATTCTGAATAAGCACCGCATATAGTTTCAAGACAAACGACTGTGAATCGACGGATGTTGAATTTCAAGTAGGTGCGGTGCGAGCGGGCGAGACAAGAGCGATTATATAGACTGTTCAAAGTGCCTACAACGATTAACGCAACGCACCCTATATTGTTCATTTTCCCACTGATACTCCTATACAAGTAGTCTTATAAGCAATATACAACGAAATTCTTATGGTTTGTCGTCTGAGAGCCATTTTCGCAATTATCAAAAGCATTAATATTATAAGCACATCTTGTCACCATTTTAAAAACATGCAAACTCAAAAAACACTCAGGAAACAAATTATCGTATAATGGGGGGCTTAAATTATTCCTAATGCTTGGCTGACTATACATAGACTTTCACTACTGACACTCGACTGGTTGACTATTTAACTAGTAGTATACTGACTTCCTCCCCGCTTTTCCCTCTTCCAGTCTCCACAAATCTTTCAGGGGGTCGATTACATAACTTCACTTCGCTCTCACCTCCCTCACTCTCACTTCGCCTCACCAACTGTCAATTTTTTTGTCTAAATTCACGGCTTTTAATTTTGACGTTTAAAAATATACCTATGACATTAGAAAACACGTGGTTAGACTTATGGTTAGGTTCTACAAGATTTAAATCAGTCGGGACAGAAAATTTGATTGTGTGGAAAAGGAAAAACTCACCAAAGTAAATCAAGTAAGTTTATTATAATTTTTAATTCTAGAATATATTTTGTCATTTATTAAGGGGTTATTCATATTATATTTTATAATATGAATAACCTCTTTATTATAATTATATTATAATATAATATGAATATAATAATGAATAATAATATAATATAATATAATAATAATAATAATAATAATATATATATGAATATATATATATATATATATATATAATATTCATAATATTTTAAATGTTACCGCAAATTTTAAAGAATTTTTCTGGGAATTTTAAGAGATTTTAAAGTATGTCATGGAATTTCAAAAGGTTTCTAGGGATTTGAGTTGTTATCATTTTGAAAATATATATAAAAATGTAAATTATAAATGTAGAACAATATAAAAATATTAATTATATGTAAGAAATATATTATTTAATTAAATTAAAAAAAACATATAGGTACAAGCGTCCTGTAAGGACGTGAACAACGTGGTTACCAGAAACTGCACGGGAAAACCGATGACTGCTATAGCGATTTTAATTCTGTGAGATCTTTATCAGAAGATTCAACCTATACAAAGACTTCGCTCTCTGGTGAGACATTTTTTTTTTAATTTTCTGTACATATTTAGAAGTTCTTTCATTCTATCATAAATTTGAAAATATTCTATCAGAAATTTGAAAATATTTTAAACTAGAGAATTTAATAATTTTTAAAAGATTTTAAGGAATTTAAAAGAATTCAGAAAAGTTTCAAGATTTTCAAGTAATTTACAAATTTTGCTAAATATTTGAAGGGATTTTAAATGATATAAAATAATTGTAAAGGATTTGCAAACGATTTTCAATGTTTTTGAGGATTTTGAAGAGATTCCACAAGATTTTATAAATATGAAGACATCTTTTCAAATTTTTTGATTTTTCAGTGATTTAAAAATATCAAGTATTTCATGAAATTTGAAATAATTTTAAAAAGATTATAGAAATCTTCGAAATCTCTAAACCATATTTAATCAACTTTTATTTTTAAATTTTTGCTTACAGGCTCAATAAAATCTCGCATAAACGCTGGCATCGGTGGATTATTGAAAATCTGCTTTTCTGACCCCCTAAAGTGAGGCCACTTTCAATACACGTAGATTGGTTTCCTTCTACTACTTCGTGGCCTGAACATAATCATGTACAGTGTTCGTCATGTATGCCTTAACATTTGTTACTAGATTTTTGGTGGTTTCATGAAACTTTCAATGTTTCAATGAAACGTTTCATCGACTCACATCCATAGCCCTTCGTGAAGCTTACGCCTTACAGGACGCTTGTACCTATATGTTTTTTTTAATTTAATTAAATAATATATTTCTTACATATAATTAATATTTTTATATTGTTCTACATTTATAATTTATATTTTTATATATATTTTCAAAATGATAACAATTCAAATCCCTAGAAACCTTTTGAAATTCCATGACAAACTTTAAAATCTCTTAAAATTCCCAGAAAAATTCTTTAAAATTTGCGGTAACATTTAAAATATTATGAATATTATATATATAATATTATTATTATTATTATTATTATTATTATTATTATTATTATATTATATTATTATTCATTATTATATTCATATTATATTATAATATAATTATAATAAAGAAGTTATTCATATTATATGTATAAAGGGGTTATTCATATTATCAAATATGATATATAAATTATTTTGAGAGATAATATAAATAAACGAAGAATTTATGAAATTTATAATTTATATAATAATAATAATAATAATAATTTTAAATTGATGTGAAATAACAAGTCGTCGAGTAAATGATGAAATTGGATGAAATACTCAGCTCGAATTGTTGATGGCTGACTGGAAATGGCGTGACCACTGTGGACGGATATCGTCCGCGGGTTTCTACTGTCTGACCCAAACAAGTCACTACTACTACGATTATTATGTTCCATTATTTCTGACAACTCCTCTCCGACTAATGCGTATCGCAGTACACCACTCACCGTTCATCCAGGCAATTACGTTGGGATTACACGGCTGACCAGTACAGATCGATCCTAGTTGGCTCTTGGTTATTAATTTGTCCAGTCACATCGTTCGTATTCTATCCTTCCCAAATGATTTTCATCCATTCTCTACAACTCCTCGTAAATAAAAGTCGCTTTGTCAATGGTAATCTAATTCAAATTTAAATAAAAACGAAAACAGTTGATGAAATGAATTAAATGACAATTGTCAAAGAATTCTAAGCATTTATTTTTCATTGAAGCAAAAATGATAAATTATTACTAATAACAGTAATTATTGGTTATTATTTATTACTTCAAACGTGAAAAAAATGTAAATATTTTAATTAAATTTAAAGTCAAACTATTCTAGGAAGCAAGCTTCACTTTAGAGGAGCACTTAAACCAAATAAGGAGTATTTCATTAAAAGTATATAAAAAAAAAGCAACTTCCGATCCTTTTAGATATAAAACTAATTTCCCACATATGAGAAAAACACCAAAGTATCACTTTCAGATAAATTTCCTAAATTCCAGCACTGGAATTTCATTAACTTTATCCTGAAATTGATATCCAACAAGTTTTATGTCTATATTGATTTTTTTTTTGTTAGATACGATCTGATCAAAGCTCACATCTGCTATCGTTACAGGGATCTAAAAACTGTAATAAAAGCTACGTCTAAATCTCCAACATATTCAATTTTCACATATAAAATTTTTATAACTACAAGAGATTTAGTTTTTGCCTTTCATTTTAACTGGGATTTTTTACGAATTGAAAGCATATTATTTTGAATAGGATATACTGAAAATTGAAAAACTTCAAACAATCCTATGAACAAAGCAAAGGCATGTCTAAAAATCCGACTTATTGAATTTTCACATAAAATTGATATCTACTAAAAGAGAATTTAGGTTCACCTCAGAACGCTGACGTTATTCACGTTTTTCCAACGACATATCGAGTACACACCAAGGTGTATTGAATATGACGCGTACGACAGATAATAGAAAAGTTCTTCGGAATTGAGAGCGAGAAACGCGAGCCGAGAATTCGAAAATGCGATTGAAAAGAAAAGAGATAAAATGTCCATGTCGCACAGGCAAAGTTTCGATAAAGAATTTATCGATATGCCAGCAGTATGAAAGGAAACATCATGATCGAGAAATGCAATTCAAGCTTGGCGTAAATTTTATGAATTTTCATGTCGGATACTCGCTTTTTATCTTCTTGCTCTTTTCTTTGAAGAGTTCTTTCCTCTTACTGTCTTTATCTATGTACTTTTTAGCACTATATCTCGCAACATCTCCCCTTGAAAGCTCATCCAGTGGCGCAGAATGTACAAAGCTGAGAAAAAAATTAATATCATAAGTAGTTTTAATTACAGTAATTGATTTGGTAGCATTTTTCCTGATTTAAAAAGTTTTCATCTCCCAGAGCTTGCAATTTTAAATTAAAATTGAGTTAGTTCAATTTATAATTTAATAAGCATATAATCTAAAAGTATGAATTCATTACAGATTAAATACTTTGGAAAGCATAAAGAAAAATCTGATTAAAAATTGTTTTAATTAAAAGATTATTAAACCTCGTGATAACTAAGTCTCTATAATTTATGTATTTTTAACAACTTCTGATATATTTTTATTTTTTTTTTATATTTACGTACTCTCTAATATAGAGAGAAATATAATTTTATGCAGAATTTTAAATGCAGAGATATTTGAATAAAACTTCTAATCTTTGTATTATTCCATGAGCTTTCATTGTTTTCGTGAAAACGTTGAGTGACATTCATTTAATATTATTCACCTCATATATCACTGGAATCAAATAATATTCTTCATTTTGATGGAAATGTTCCCACGATTTCATTGGACATTGTTGCAGAAAGGGTTCTCGCATTGTTTGCGTCATAATTACATTATGATTATTTTGTGCAGGAAAAAACGCACATGTATTCAAATCAAAAAACGAATACATATTCATGTTTATTCAAAGGCATTAATTTTAGCAAGCGAGCATTTTCTTAATTTTTATCGTTTCACATTATTTAATTTTAATTTTAAATAATGCACTCTGCCAAAGCCATTTTATCACTTTAAATATTATAACTCTTGACAGGGTGGCTACATGTCAGGGAAGTCAGGGAAGTCAGGGAAATGTCAGGGAAATGTCAGGGAAGTGCGAGTAGTTGTCAGGGAAAATAGAAATTGACATTTATGCTAACGATGTTATTTTTTTAACAGATTTTAGAAACTTTCCAAGGATTTCGAAGGATTATAAAGAATGCCCAGGCATTCTTTGAGATTCTGTTGGGTTTTCTAATGATTTCAAGAGATTTTCAATAATTTTAAAAGATTTTAAGAGGTTTCTAGGAATTTAAAGGGATTAGAAGAGATTTGTATAATATTTAAAAGATTTAATGGAATTTTAAAAGACTTCATGAAATTTTAAGAGATTTTTAAGAAAGTTTAGAGAATTCAAAGAATTTTAAGGTATATTAAAGTTCCTTGTGGAATTTTGAAGGATGTTTTAAAAGGCTTGTAAGAATTTTAAGAAATTTTGACTTTTTTAAAGTGATTTTATGGAATTCGATTGAAATTTTAAAGAATCTCACAAGATTTTAATGATTTATAAAATATTTTATAGAATTTTATGGAATTTTAAGAGGTTTTCGAGAATTTTAAGAGATTTTTAAGTATTTTAAAAGATTTTATTTTTAAAGTTTTTTGTGGAATTGTAAAGAATTTTGTGAGAATTTTGTTTCTAAGAATTTTTATTTAGATATATTAATGTAGTTTAGAAAATTTCAAAGTTCCTTATTGAATTTTAAAGAATTTCACGAGATTTTCATAATTCGTAAAAGATTTTGTGAAATTGTAAAGGATTTCATGGAATTTTAATATATTTAAAAAAAAAATTTGACATTTTATAGGATTTGAAATATTATAGAGAAATTTTAAGGGATTTAAAGATGTTTCTAGGAATTTTGCAATAATTTTAAGCAATTTTGACACATTTTAAGAGATATTAAATTTTCTCGTGGAATTTTGAAGGATTACAGAAAATTTTAAAAGATTTTTAGGAATTTTAAAAGATTTTGATGTCTTTTTAGAAATTTAAAGAACTTGAAATGATTTTGCTTCCTAATAGAGGAAGCTTTGTGGTGGTGACAAAATCCAGTTTCCTAAAAAAGATTTTTTTCAACATATTTTAATGTCAATATATCTAACATG
>CAJFCO010000087.1:1606345-1629726 GCA_904066015.1 Synergus gifuensis
CAATTATTTTTCAACCAATCTAATAATATTTTAATAATGCTTCTCAGAAATTCATATCGAATTATAGAGAGAAGAGTCTTATTGAAGATTAAATTTTCCTTTACGAAGAAAATCAGAAATCCAGCGTCTCGAAATCCATTCTATAATAAATGTCTTATACTACATTATTTAAAATTCTCTCTAAACTTTGAAGCCCATCGCAGAAGTGGGTTTACCTCAAAAGCAGAGATCTAAGCATCCTTAATCTTCTCGCTTTATAGTAGGGAAGCTCGCTCTATAAAATATAAATGCATGTTTCGTCTTCCATCTAGCACAGTTTACGAACTCAGTGTTCGGTCAGTTTTATATTTTATGTATATAGTCCGACAGTATAATAAATTTACAATTACATGTGTGAAAGTTTTGAAATCTAGAATTCTAGAAGGATATTTTCCGAGATTTATGTATAGAGAATTCAGAGTCCTATCAATTGCATTCTGGAGAAATTTTATTTATAAAAAAACCAATTTTTGAATTTTTTTAACATTAGCCCGCTTGATCTAATGATCTAAGGTATAATCAAAAAATTTCTTGTTATTGTTTTAGAAATTGCGTCGTGAGTAAAAACTTAATAATTAAAGTATCCGACCATGCTATGTACTGCAGCAAATATGATCAAGAGTATTACGTGAATGGGTATTATGCCAAAGTACCTCTTCGTTGGATGGCATGGGAGGCGATTTTGTTGGTGAGTTGTCTGGAGAATTAGTTTTACGACCAGAATTAAAAATGTTCCCTGCTTAAGTACCACATCTTGAAAATTTATAGACTTTTAAATTAATTATTCATTGTACATTTAAAGTTTCATGAATTTAGGGCTTTTCCTTTCTTTTATATAAACATATATTCACTTTCAACCGGGAACTGATGAATGACATCATAAGGTTCAAAATGTTTCGAAAAAAAAAATATTTTCATATACATATTTTACTCAAAAAAAAAATCTAAATTAATCTTCTTTTTTTAACAAAAAGTTAATTATTTGCAGGGGAAACAAAGTTGTCAAGCTGATGTTTGGTCCTACGCTATCACGGTCTGGGAGATCCTAACGTATTGCAAGGACATGCCCTACTCAGATTTAACTTCAGAGCAGGTCCTGGAAAATTGCAGCAAGTGGTATCACAGTGGAACCGTGGAGATGAGTCAACCTCGGATACTTCCGCAACCTCCCTCCTGCTCCAGGGACCTTTATCACATGATGACCAAGTGCTGGAGCAAGCACACCGAGGAGAGGCCCACCTTCGAGGAAATCTGTCTCTTCCTGAAAAGATTGGGCTTCGATTGAAGTATCGTTCGCTCGAGCAGCGTGGACCAAATCGATTACAATCAGCTATGAAGCATCCTTCCTCCCAACGAGTCCGGCAGGATGCTCTAGCCATCAAATTATGCTCAACTAGGCTAACCTCCTTCTCCTAAGAGTAAGATTAAATTAAGAAAACGCATAAAAATTTGAATAACACTCTGGAAAAAAATCTCTTTCATTTAAGTGAAAAATTTGTTGAAATCAATTTATTTAATTCAAGAAACCATTTTTTTTCGTTAACCATTGGTGGTTCCCCAATGAAACATACAGGACTTATAAAGCACATTTATAGCTTCTTTTCCTGTAAGTTTCATCCTGGGACCACCAGTGATTAATGAGAAAAAAAAATTAAACTTAAGGTTGCAAATAGTTAACGGTGTAAAGTAAAGCTTGTTGCTTCGTTGTTTAAGATTTTACGATTTATTGTTTTTGTCATCCCATTAACCACTGCTGGTCCCAAAAATGAATCTTTCATTAAAATAAGTCATAAATGTGCTTTAAAATTCCTATAAATTTCATCGTCGGAGTACCAGTGGTTAAAAATAAAAAAAATAAAACGTAAGATCCTGTAAATTCATTAATTAGAACGAATAAAAGTATATTACGAATAAATTATTACGAATAAAAGTAAAAAAATAAAGAGCTCTTTTTCCAAAGTGAAAAAGTCAATGTTATTTACTTCGGTCGATTAACGGAAGCGAGCTTCGACAACAGAAATCAAACAGTCATAGGTTGTAGAAATTCGTGTTGTTAGAATCTAAATCAAAACCCCTAGAAGTTGTTTAAAATTAATTTCATAGATTCTAAATCAAAATCCCGAGAAATGGTTTTAAATTAATTTAAAGAGCGTCGCTCGCTTTCGGCAAGGATCCCTTTGAATCCTCATTCCTCAATTCACATATCTTCGTTTTCCTCAAGATGTATACTATACGCGTTCAAAATTCTAGTAAGTATATTGAATTTTTACGAGTCCCCAATCGCACTATTATCGGTAAAAGTAAGATAAGCAACTTTATAACGATAACGAATGTGTAATCTAAAGTATATGTTTAAGTGGACCTCTGTAAATTGTTATTCGACATCGACACGTAAAAAATGGCGCAGTAGCTTCTAACATCCTACAAAATTTCGACTAACCGTTTTATAGTCGTTTAGCGTGCAAAACGAGTTTACGAAACTGCATGTATTCGAATAAGTATGTTGTAAATTTTGAAGAATAAAAATAGAAATAAATGGGATCAAGACAGGCAAAAATGGAAGAAGGTTATTAATGTAAACAATTTTCAAAACAATGTAGCTTTACTAACTGTTTAATAATTTTCACTGTATTATAATGTTTTACTGAAAATTTTTAGTATTTTTCTTAGAATATTTTTCTTTGCCTGAAGCAATTTTGCTTGTCTGAATTCCAAGTTACGAGTCGTAGATATCAAAAAGTGCAATCGGGTGGATCGATGTAAAATCGGTCGAGTTATCATATCGAAATAAGAGATGTTAATATCATTTTTCCATAAGCTAGACATATTTTGTTCGCACTTCGGGAAAACTGATTATGGAAGCGTTTCTTTCAAAGGAAGACAAAGGAGACAATCAATTTCGTGGATATCATTAAATCGTCGAAAAGAAATCTAAAATATCAGCTATTTAAGCAAAGGTAATTTATAATGCGTTGATATCTATTTTGTTAATATAATTAGTTGCTGTAAAAACGCGCATTTGTTAGCAAAGCTGTAACACATACTATAAACTAAATATTATCTTATCGATATTGTTTGATTGCAACAGAAAACACCCAGGAACCGTGTGCAATTTTAAATCACTAGTCTATCGATTTTTATCAAACAATTTGTAGGTCTATAGCTACCATAATCCAAATTTGTAATACGAATTATCATATTTCATCGAAAATTATATTCTTCATATTTCCAGTGTTATAATCAATAAAAATTGTTATACCGTGTGATCCTTTTGACTTTTGCAATAAACAAAAATTGCATAATAATGAGATAAAGTAATTAAACTAAAGAGCACTTAACAAAATACTTCTTTCAGCATTTCTAGATTTACGTCAGAGGTTTTATGTTCATTTCCTTGTGAAAATCTTCTAATTTTTGCTCCCATCGTTCTTCGAAGTAAATTCCTAAGAGGAATTTTGAGTGCTTTCCGGTATTTATGGCCCATGGGAGATAATAATCGTTGTACAATTTTCTTTGCCTAAAATCAAATCATTTCTTACTGTCAATTTAAAAAAAAAATAAAAAGTTGTTTAATGTACATATAGTTTTTTTTCAGTCACCTTGGTCGAAGTCTAATTGCCCCGAAAATTGCACCACCTATGCACATCGGAAGTTGTAATTGTAAAGCTTCTACCCATTTTACAGCAACTTCTCCAAGCATGGTAGTTGGCATTAAAAGCACAGCATGAAAAATATCATGAACTTCTCGATATCTTTGCATGACGTAAGATAATTCAAAATCATCAATAAATTGAACAGGTGGCCTCGAATCCGGTGAAACATTCTGTAAAAAATACGATACATATCTATACTTAAACTGAAAGTTTAATAATTTTAACAATGTTTAATTATTTAAGCTGAAGACCAATTAAATGATAAAAATTGTTTACAAATCCAGAATCAGTTTTCTTCTAAAACCTGTTAGTAAAACTTTTAATAAGACCCCAAGAAATGCTCATCATCTTACATTGACTTCCAAAAAATTAGAATAAGTCTTCCCAACAGTTCCATCTGGTAAATTTTTAAGAGCCAATAAATTGACAGTAGAAGAATGAACTCGAGGCCTCTGATCAAGAATTCGTTGTCCTTCAGGTGTGGCTTGCATTTGTCTCAAACAGTGAATTAGTGCTTTTTCACCTGTAGTTTCTCCAAGACAAGCGATCATATCACCTCGATATGGATTTGTCAATGAAATCGCAGCAGAACCTGCTACAAGTATCGTCCGTTGCAATGGAGTCAAAGCTACATGATTTTTTGCAAAAAACTCCTTGTAGGCCTCTTGACAATAAAATCTTCGGAACATGAAACTACCTGAAACCGATTAAGGAAAAAGTAATATTCGGACAGTTGCCTATAAACAAAATTTATTTGTATTCAATTGTATACATACGTAGAAATCATACTTCTCACTAACAAAATTGATAGTAAAATTTTACAACTATAAAATGAAGCTACGCAATCATTTGGTCTAGTTAGCCATTTGTTTATGGCACGTCATCTTGGTAGCAGAAACTTTGCTTTGGTACATGTAGCAGACACTCGTCTTTCTAATTGCATTCTAAATCTTCATTCATACACACACTTTGATTCAAGCGAAAGATTTTAAAAATTAATTACAGGATAGCCGCTAAAATTATGAAAAAAGTTCCGGTTTTTCAAAGTAAATTGAAAGAATAATTGGACGCAATAACGATTACCTTTTGAAATAAAAAATAGCTTTAAAATCTTTCGATTGAAATTCTGTAGTTAAATAATAATTATTATGTATATTTATCTAAAAATTGAGATTTCTTATAATTGAGAATTCGTAAGGAATGGTCGTAAATAGATTCTTCGTAAAATATTATTTTCCGAATGTAAAATTATGAATTAGTCTATTTTCAGAGGCACTTAAATTAATTAATCCGATTTTCAAGAGAAAATCTTCTCTTGGGTTTGCAATTTCCTTTACATTACATAGAACATTTCTCGGGTAAACATGATCATTTTTATATACAAATATTTACAATTTTTAGAATTTTTTAATTAAAATTGACTCATAATCAAATCTAAAATGAAAGATTTCTATACATAAATATTATAACTTTTACACTTCCTATTCACTTCAGAGCAAAGCAATTCAACATATTTACAATATTAATATTAATTTTATTAATTATTATTATTTTAATATTATAATTAATATTTACAAATATTTCTAGATTAAATTTTGTATGCTTACTATAACCCAAAATTTGGGTTCGTCATTCAAGGAACATTTACGTGTATACTGTATATTGTATAATAAATATTCAGTAAAGGGAAATGAAGTTAAAATATGGCATCATATTATACCGTCATAACAAATATTGTTAAGTCACTGAAGTAAATATTAAAACTTTATCAAAGACTGCTTTTTGGCATTTCCTGAATGGAGATACGTAACTAGGCCCTTAAAATCTCGAGTAACGTAATTAAAATGGCAAGAAGCTTAGATTATTCATATTCCTGACTAGACAACTTACATATTTGTCTATCCGATCATGTAAATTTATTATGCAATGGGTATTTTAATAATAAAACCCACAATATTTAGTATTGTATGATTTTCAACTAACTAAAAATACTTCTACCAATTTAGTTCAAAGAAAATTGTACTTTTCTGAGAAATTTTCAGTTTCTTAAATAATTAGTAAAATAATAGGTAATTTATAGTTAAAATAAGAATTCTTAATTTCTGGAAGTCTTGATTAGTTAATAAAACTAACGTTGGAAAGTTTCGTGAGTGTTTTGACTGAAAATATTTTTATTACTCTGAGTTATGTATGAACTACATATGATCAAATTTGGCTAATTAAAAACAGTCAAATATTCAAAATTGAAAATTTCAATAATAAGCTAAAACTGAATTCTATCTATGGTACGTAATGGTTGGGAAATTGCTTCTAAAGGCTTATTTCCTACCTCTGAAGGACATCTTGATTATAACACTTACATAATCAGCTAAATTTAGCAAACTAACTGGCTAAAAGATAATATTTATATACAAGTTTCAACAGTAGTTTAATCAATTATCAATAGAATCAATAAATTTGGCCATTTAAAATAAAAAGAATTCTCATCTAATATTTATAAATTTATATCGTTTTTTTTTTTTTTTTGTACTTTTTCAGTGCCTCTGAAATAAGAAACTATGTAATTTACCATAAATCGTCTATAGTATTTTCGAATAATTCAATTTACAATCACTGAAAAGTTTTTCCCATTTGATAACTAAAAATCGAGCCTCCTCAAAAGAGAAGGATTCCTAAAGATCATACAATTTCAACCTTCGAATTGATTTCTTCTCTTAATGGAGAATATTTTGCTTCCGCAGGTTCGACCTTTTTTCGAAAAGTGACCCATGTATAAACTAAACTACCTAATACACTTAGATTGAGTCCTATAAAATTTAACCACGAAAAAATATAATCTCCTCCTATAGCCATTCCGAGATAGGTAACACAGATATTTTTCAAACACCCTATAATCGTGGTAGTCAGTGCCGAATTGTAAAGCGTACAAAGAATCACACTGTACGAAAGTACGAAGCCCATAATGCATGAGAGTAAAAATTGAAGAAGAAAAAGAGGATCGCTCCAATAAACGAATCCGGTTACTTTTTCGATATCCCCTGTCCACCAGGCGATGAGGATCGCTGGTATGATCATGAATAAGGAATTGTAGTACATCAAACCGTACTTTCCGAGTTCCTTTGAATCCAATTTCTTCTTCATGTAGACGCCATTGGCAGCGGTGAAGATGTCATTGAAGAGAATAAAGATGTAGCCCTCCAGGTTGAAGGCGAGATCATTAGAAGCAGCCAGAAGAGCACCCAGAACCATGGTATAAACACTAACCTGGATGTAGCGTTTTAAAGAAGTCATATTACCGCGAGAATTTGGTCAAGAAGATATAGGTGTATAATCGGAATATTACTGTTTCATTTTTTTTTGAGAATTTATAAGTATTTTTTATGTTGAAATTAATTAATTAGAAAGGTAATAAAATTTTAAAGATAATAACTAGAAATTAAATAATTTATTAATAAGACTGAAGGTTGAAAAAGATAAAATTTATTTATCCTTGAAAGCATTTCAAATTGAAGGCCTATTTACTTTAATTAAAGTATTCGAAAGAGTGAAATCATCTAAACCATCTGTGTATTTGTCAAATTTTAAGTCGACTGAGTACATTTTATAGTCAAGATAAATGAGGTTTAAAAGCGTATGGAACATAAAAAGATAATAAGTAGCCTTGGAACCTCAGGCAGTTTGATAATTATCCTAAATTTTTGTAAAGATTCAAACTTTTTGTAGAATTGTATTGCTCTTAATAAAAAAAATTGAAAAACAAATGAGAATAAACATTCTCACAATATCTCAGAAACAGTAAAATTCTCGACATTTAAAACCTGGTAAAAATTCTCGAAAATTGAGGATGAACTACCTGGATGGAGGCTCGAGCCTTGATTCCGAGGATGTAGAATTCGGCAATCATCGTCATGAGGATGCTGAATCTCCTGAGTGCAGTAAACATGGGAAGACTGATTTGTTTTGTTCCCCCAAGTCCAAAAATCATATTCCCGATGTAGATGATCGGCAGCGGCCAAATCTTGGTCAGGGTGGATTTTTCAAGGTTAGGAAAGTCCACATAACGAAACTTCTTTGAGATGAACAGGACTAATATCGTCGCCACCATTTGCCCAATGCCAAGAAATTGGAAGGACGGAAAACCAAAGCTGGTCAACACTGTTTTATTCACGACGGTTATCATAAACGACGAAACTCCATAAAATAACGCGGAACCAACCCGAGCGAACACCGGATTTTTTTGGTTTGCTGCCATTGTTGACTTCATCTTTTGCACCAGGTTTTTTACCCGTGCTATCAGAGATTTTCTTAATTTAGGAATACATGACCTCGAGTTGACAGAAGAGCAAAACTCACAAAAATTAACGTACACGGAGATAACCTTATCATCCTCGTCTGTCCTGTGATGAAGGGTCAATGATCATCCAAACTTCCCCAGACTCTGGCGAGACGGTGGTGGGATTTTTTTATCACACTGAGTATCATAAATTCCAATCTTTTGTTAAATTAGAGCTATATGTACGTTGAAAATTGAGAAAAAATGAAAGAAACTGTATACGTCAACGCTTGGCGCCCTTGGCCGGCGAGCGTCAAATGCATCATGCCTAGAGTAATATTACCGAGGTAATATTCCCGTTCTCGGTAACGTTACCGAGAAGGTAACGTTAAAATAAATTACCTTACAATTTTCGAGAATTTATGAGAAATCATTTTTTTAAATTTTTATCATTTTTTATCATTTTTTTATTTTTCATTTCTAGGAGGGAAAAATCCTCCCTTTGGTGCCTTCCCCTAGCTACGATCATGGATTATCGACGGCCCTGAGACTGCTCACTGACTTTCCGTTGGAGAAATTTTGCCGTTGGCTGAAATTTGAATCGCGCGCCCAATTTTGACCAATGGCAGCACACATTGGCAATCGGCTAGAGAAATACTGCTATTGGTGAAAATTTGGCGCGCGATTCAAATTTCAGCCAACGGCAGAATTTCTCCAACAGAAAGTCAGTGAGAAGTCTCAGGGCAGTCGATAATCCATGACCGTAGCCAGGGGGGGCACCAAGAGGGATTGTTCCCCCTCTAAATGAAAAAATATTTCTGTAGTAAGTACACTTTGCAAGCGGAAAAACCTCTTGGCGGGAAGTTTTGAATTATAATTTTGTTTCGTGTAATTATTATTGAGAAATTTATTTATCGGGACGATATTTTCTTTATTATAAATTATGAAAATGACATTGTAAAGTTTTGATTTAAGTAATTGTTCATTTTTAATTTCTTTTTTGTTTTGGTTATATGTAGCATGTTGTTGTTGACATTTTGTTCTGACACATGACCGGCGTGAGGTGTGAAGACGAAGTTTAATTAGTATTTTGTCGTTTATGTGATTGAAAAAAGATAGATCACACATGGATCAGGTGAGTTGGTTTATTATTATATTTTTATGATATTATGTTTATCCAAAATTTATATCCTTAATATATCGCAGTTTTTTTTTTTTCGTCTTCACACCTCACGCCGGTCATGTGTCAGAACAAAATGTCAACAAGAACATGCTGCACATATAACCAAAACAAAAAAGAAATTAAAAATGAACAATTACTTAAATCAAAACTTTACAATGTCATTTTCATAATTTATAATAAAGAAAATATCGTCCCGATAAATAAATTTCTCAATAATAATTACACGAAACAAAATTAGAATTCAAAACTTCCCGCCAAGAGGTTTTTCCGCTTGCAAAGCGGAAAATCTTCCATTCATTTCCATTGCGCAAAATTTTTGCAGAGGTATGATATCACCCTAAGAAAGGAGGATTTTTCATTCATTAATTACTCCAGTAATATTTGTCGTCTTTTTTTAGCTAATTCTCTGTAATAAAAAAAGGTAATTATTAGCTTTCAGAATTAAATATGTAATGAAAATATAATTACAGCGCAGGTAATTCAAGTGAAATTTATAGCAGTCGACGCGCATAGCAGACGGAAATTCGGTAACAACGGTAACAACAAACAAGAATGTGTACATATATGCCTATTACCTATTACATATAAATAATCAACTATTATGTAAAACGCGCAGAAAGTAAGTATTCTTAATTTTCATCTATTATTTAACAAGAAAATTTTGTAACCATTAAGTGTTAATGACTTATTTTTTTAAAACAACTATAAAAAGTAGTATAACCTCACTTCTGTAGTTTAATTCCTTTTGTATTACGTGATTACACATATAATATTAATTGTTAACGTTTTCTACATTAAGAATTAGGATAAATTTTTTTCAGGTGATTTATTGGATGTTTTTGAAATTATAACAATCATGGAACTAGCAAAATGTATTTCTCCGTTTATTAAAACGTGTCCTGAAAAAATAATGTCTCGAAGACTTTTCGCTACAAAAGTGCAAGAATTGTTGAGAATTAAGTAAGTAATTTTAATTATTAATCATCTACAAGAAAAGAAGCCAGATAGTTATTATTTTTTATAATTACAAATTTAAATTGAAGAGAAAAGTGGAAACCTGTCGTTGGATTAGAAGTTCATGCCCAAATCTCAACGAAATCAAAATTATTTTCTGGTGCTGCAACGTCTTTCGGAATCCCAATAAATTCTGCAGTTTCTTTCTTTGATTCAGCCATTCCAGGAACATTACCAGTAATTCAAATATTCCCTCTACTCTATATAAACCACAATTTATGTTTATTTTTACTTAATTTATGTTCACTTTAATTCTTATTGCGTAATTCCCTTATAGGTTTTAAATAAAAAATGCGTAGAGGCAGGGGTAACAACAGCTTTAGCTCTCTCTTGCAAAATAAATGAAGTTTCCTACTTCGATAGGAAACATTACTTTTATGCAGATTTACCTGTAAGTTAATTTCTTTTCTCTGCAAATTATTACTACTAAAGTCCCCAAAATTCATCTATATTTTATTTATTGAATTTGAAACCTGTTTTCAAATTAATGTAAAATATTAATGGAACAGGCAGGATATCAAATTACTCAACAAAGAAAGCCTTTGGCATTAGATGGAATTCTTCATTTTAATGTTTTTACCCCTGGAATTCATAAGCAACCATATCCCAAGAATTCTAAAATAAAACAATTACAATTAGAACAAGATAGTGGCAGAAGTTTCCACGACGATGAAGTCAAAAGGTAAAAACCAAAAATATATTTTAAAATAATTTTATTAATTTACTATTACTGTATTACTATTTTAACAGGAGTTTAATAGATTTAAATCGAGCTGGCTTACCGTTAATGGAAATTGTATTTGAACCAGATCTTGAAGATGGAGAAGAAGCTGCAGCCTTAATTAAAGAGCTTTGTGCAATTCTCCGAAGACTTGATACCTGCTCTTGCAAAATGGAAGGTCGTTATATCTACAGTAAACACGAATTTAGCTCTGTTCGAGGAACTAAACTTTACAATGTTATTACAATTTACAGAAGGTGCATTTCGTGTGGACGCCAACGTATCTGTAAACAGACTTGGGGAGCCTCTTGGTGTTCGAACAGAGATTAAAAATATTTCAAGTGTCCGTGGAGTTGCAGCAGCTGTGAATTACGAAATAAAAAGACAGATTTTAATGATTGAGGAAGGAATAGAAGTTATAAATGAAACTCGATCCTGGAATACTGTAATTAACAAAACGGTCTCTATGAGAGACAAAGAAGTCAAACAAGTCTGTCAACCTTATGATACTGCTCCCATAATTAATATTTAATTTTACAAATAATCGATTTAAACTAAAGGGAATTTTTTCTCCCGTTTCTATTCAGGATTATCGATTCATGCCTGAGCCAAATTTGCCTCCGCTACATTTATATCTCGATAATAATTTGGAAAACAAATATAATTTGGTAGATGTTCCTCTTTTGAAAGAAAAATTGCCTGAATTACCGGAAGAGTCAAGGAAAAAACTTATAGAAAATCACAGAGTTCCTCCTGAATTAGTCTTGGTGCTTGTTGTACGTAAATTCTTTTATATTTCAAGATCTGAAATTTAGAATCTTAAAATTAGCTTTCATATTTTTACAGAACGAGCCAACGTTACTTGAATTTTTCAGGAAAGTTCTAGAAATTAATCCAAACCGATCTGCTTTCATCGTAGCAAAAGTTCTAGTCATCAACTTTCTTGAAGTTTTAAACAAAAACAAAATAAATTTAGACACCTGGTAAGTTTTTGCATAAATTAAACCTTTTATTCAAGCTTATTACATATTATATTAATTTTCAGTCCAATAACCCAAGAATCTTTTGGAGAAACTATCGATCTTTTAGAATCAAATAAAATTAACTTGATTGTGTTGAAACAAGTCCTTGAAGAATTGTTATCTAATCCACAAAGTTCGCCTGAAAAGGTAAAAAAAAACTTAAACTATCTTTAGCGATAAAATATTTAAATCATTATTTAAATCCACTTAAAAATGTAGATCATTGCTGAGAGAAATTGGTACCAAATAAACGACGAAGAAGAGTTGAGAAAAATATGCGAAAAGATGCTCGAAGAGAATGCCAAGGCCGTAAGACAGTACAAAGGCGGCAAAAAACAGGTTTTCAATTATTTTAAAAAGACCATCCTCAAATACACGGACAAACGAGCAAACATGAATAAAGCGGTACCAATACTGATAGAATTACTTAAATAATATTAATTTACATGTACTAATCTTTTTCAATAAAAAGAAATGTATTGTTCAACATTTTAAAGAGCGCGCCAAAAATAACCAATCAAATACCTCTTGCGACGTCTGCGCAGTAGTCTGCGGTGACGTCACTAGCACTAGGCGTCCCGCGTCCCCTACGTTTCCTTTTTCCCACTTTTTCCGTTGGGTTGGCTCATGTTTGTACGTTGGTGCAGCACAGCAGTCCCGGTAGCATTCTAACCGTAAAAGTTTGAACTTCGGACGCGGTGTCTGTGTATCACCTAGTGGATGTTCGACTAGTGTAAAAAAGTGACCGGCATTAGAAGATCTAGTACAGTGACCTAAGCTAGTAAATACTAGTCAGAAAAAATGTCAACCAAAGCGAGTAAGAAGACGGCGGCAACTTCCTCGAGCACAAGTTCTATGCAATCGCCCATGCCGAGTACAAGTACGCCGATAGGCGGCCGTCGTCCTGGAAGTCCGCTTAGTCCAACCCGATACTCGCGTCTTCAAGAAAAACAGGATCTGCAGAATCTGAATGATCGACTTGCTTGCTACATCGAAAAGGTTCGTCACCTGGAGTCGGAAAATTCCCGACTCACGCGTGAGGTTCAGACATCTCAAGAAACCGTCACGCGGGAAGTTTCTAACATCAAGTCTATGTATGAGCATGAATTGTCGGATGCCAGGAAATTATTGGACGACACTGCCAGGGAAAGAGCTAAACTCGAAATTGACACCAAACGTCTGTGGGACGATAACGAGGACCTCAAGGCTAAGTAAGTTATCGTTAATTGTTTAAAATTATTTTTCTAATTACTTTACCCATTTAAATTAATTTTCATCTTCAATTGCTTTCTAAAATTCTAACCCAATTTTGCAATTTTTTAATCTGAAGAAAAAAAAACGACGAGTCCTCAGATTGTGATGATTTTGCTCTTATTAGCTTAGGTTCGCTAGTCATAATTCTATATTTAGATGGGTTATTCATTAACTATGTTTTGCACCTTTCATATATTTCAAGAAAATGTTAACCTCCAATTTTTCAAGAGCAATAATTTTATAATTACATTTTTTATATTTGGAACTGGATTTACTATTCTATAAAAAAATCCAAGGCAAATTTATTGATAAATAAGTAGAAATCATATTTCTCATGATACAGGCGGGTAATCTTATCACTGAATTGTTTATAAGTTCCTGATAAGTTTAATCCATGTTTTGTTAATTATACGTGCAACGAAAGAAAGGCCTTCACTTTCTAACCAAAGTCAAGATCTCACTTCAAATTTTGAAGGATGCTAATGTTTACGCTCCATAAAAGGTGACGCACTGATCTCATGCACATAATAACTTCAACATCAAAGGAAAACAAAAACCATTTCATTTCCACTACGGATTATGCAGTTTCTCCACAGTAAACAACAAATTATAATAGGGGAAATAAATCAAAAGACTCTTTCCAGGTCATCTTAGTTGTAGTATTTATAATCATCATTTGGAGTTTTCTATCGTAAATTATAATCCTCAACTTTCTCTCCAAGATCGAAACATCATTTCCTAAAAGGAGGCTCCTCCTCCCTTTGAATGATTTATTTTTCGACACCGGTCATTACCTGAGTAATTTGAACCGCTCAATAATCGAACCGAACATTATCTACAATTAAGATCAATGACAATAATTTTCTTCCAATATCTCCAAAAAACATAATCTCCCACTGGATTCATTGTTTAACGTCGACTTTCATCGTCCATCATTCTGTTTCAGGTTTGAGTGAAGAATAAACAGAATAAAGTGGGTCAAGGGACGAGATAGAGTCCTAGTTACTACTTAAGGATAACACGTAGCATAAAATGAATTCACATTTGGATCAATAACGTCCCTCGTGTTCTGAGCCACTAAAGTTTCCTATGTAGATTTTTAACAATCCATGATCCAAAGAGTCATAACTCACGTCAGTACTCTCTCTGGGGGAAACAAAACAAAAAGTACCCTCGGTTTAATTTCTCGATTAGTCACCTTTTTATGCTTCCCAACCCTAATGGTCAACACTGGGGTTTTAAGGAGACCTCTAATTAATCCTTAAAGAATTATTGAATTAATTTTTATTCTACGTAAGAGAACGTGAAAGTTTTTAAGAGTGAAGGAGGCCAGGTGAAATTTTGGAACAGGTGTGGGTATCATACCTAATCCATATTTACCTCGGTTCTTCTACCAATCGTTGATTTATTTCTCCAGATGTTTTATTTACATCAAGGACTTTTGTTCTTTCTTACATTAAAATTGAGTTACTTTTAAGCTAGCTTTGTGATTGAGAAATATGAAACTTGAGAATCTGGGGCTAGGAGGATAGGCTAGGATACTCAGAGTTAAATTTGGATGTGAATAATATGTTGATTAGTGTAGGGATAAAAATTAACGCGTAAACGTTAAACATCGGGCAATCAGTTTCCGGCGAAAAAGCCGGTCGGTCTGCTTTGCCTGGAGTGTCTAAATCAGACGTGACGTTACTACGGTTGCGTCACGCATTACTATATAGTGATGATGTCAGCTCCAAGCATCTCACCTGACCCAAAAACATTGACTCTCCAAGTCAATACAAGGTTATTTTTACAAATTACAAAAATCTTATCATTTACCGGCGAGCACGAGTTTTATTATTTTCTCTGTCAGATTATTGTTGACAATCGAAACTCTGGGCAAATCGATCAAAATTTTACTTCTAGATGTCCTTTCTAAATTTCCTACACACGTTTCATTCATTACTCTCTCAGCATGGATTTACATATATTCAAAAATTAATGTTAATATTGAACTTGAATAACTGCAAAATCATAAAAGTAAATAAATACTCCTACGAAGTTTCGTCTTCAATATATTAAAACACTTTGAATCATTTATTGACTTCTGTTTTTATTGGGACATAGCACCTATCACTAAAGACAGCTCTTGATTAATTTTCAGGCTCAAAGCATTTAGCCCCAATTTTTATTTCCCAACTTCTGTTTGGCATTCATTTCAAGACTTATTTTTAAATTTCGAACTATTGGCAGAAAATAAAAGTTGTGAAAACAATGTTGTTGGAATGAATGGGTTTAAGTTTCAAAAAGAGTATAATATATGCAAGAATGCACAATAATTGTACATTGGAGTGCAAGTGTTTACTGAATTTCTTTAGTGAGGTGTAATCACATGAGCCAAAAAGGGTGATTACTTAATCGTAAATTCAGGAATGCGAGTATATTCCTTCCAAAGTCTGAGGCAGTGAATTCACGAGTGAATCTTAGCGAACCTGAATGACTACAGAGAATAAAATCTTGAATGACATCATGTCAATGGTCCTCCACGGTCCACATGGTGGACACTCTCCAATGCTTCTTTTTTCATGAAGCAACTTCAAGACCCGTAAACCTTCTCTAAAAATTGAGGAATCTTGAGAGGTTTCTTTATTTATATTTCTATGGGCATAACTGCTTATTTGGAAACGAATGACGTGGTTTGTATTATATTTACCTCGAGTTTATGTTTTCTTTACTAAGAAATCAATAAACTTTTCAAACTTTAAAAGAGGTATAGAGGTTCTAATTGAATACCAAAAACTAGAAAAGGTCAGACTAATTTATTGAATAAGGAATTTCGTGTTTCATTGATTTATAGAACTGCGGTATTTTTAGGGATTGATACACGTATTTAGGCTTAGCTAATTGAATATTAAATAAATTTATTATTGCTTTCTCGATATTTGATTTCACTTCTTGGATTTCTGATCAGCTGGTTGGAGTTTTGATTATGTTTTATTTCCTCCTACATAAAGTAGTAATTATTGAAGTTTAATTAGCATCCACTTGACATTGCAGTGCGTTAGATGCAAATCAAGGCATCTGGAGGCACAATAATATTCTGCGAAATCTCCGTTGGCCGATTAGCTCCCCTACTGAGCTACCTCGCCTACAACATTTTGCTTTCTTCGATCTCTTCCTGTTTCAATTGCAGCCAGGACAAATAATTATTCCATTTCATATATTATTTTCAAATGAAAAATTTTACTACTCCTTTTGTAAACTTAATTTTTATAAACTTAGAACCCTAACTTAACAATTTTACTTATGTTAAGATAATTCTGAACCGTTTCTAGAGTTTATTGTATTTACATATTACAATTTTATTTTTTCCTTCCTATAAAATATGAGATTGAAAAATTTCTTTTCGGAATTAAATTGATGTAAATCTTTAAAAACAAAAAACAAAGTTGATTCGAAATATGCAAAAGCAGATGTTCAAATATCACGCATCGAGATAAATATCAAACTCAAGATTCACGCGAAGTTATAAAATTCTGAATTTAGGTCGAACCTCTGAAAATAGTAACGAGAAACACGCGATTAGTGGAAGAAATACTTGGCCCCCCAAAAAATTGAATAAAAGGGCGTATCTATTCAAAAGGTCAGTCATCTACGCAGATTCATTTTTCCTGTCGTTTTCATTTTCTAGCTCGGGAATTTATTCTTAAGATTTTTTGTTATTTCGAGGTTACTATTGCTATTAACGATTTTTCGAAAGACGTTAAATATTCATTGATATGCCGCACATTCAAATACATAACCGATATTCATAATTTTAGACGTTCCTGAAGTTCATTGATTTCCTTAAGATTTCCTAATTCGTTTTTCCAAAAAATGTATTGAAAACTAAAAGATACTCATTAGAAATACAGGTATTTTAAGCAAAAAGACAGTAGGCCAAGGATAGCGGGACAGAAGGTCAAGGATAGCAAGACGGAATCAGCAAAAGTATTAAATATATTATGACTGAATATGATGTCACATTTCAACCTCGCTAAACAATTTAAGAAGAAATCCTTGTTATTACTTGCTTTATATATTATCTTTGCCTACTTATAAGAGAATTCTTTTCTCCTTAAAGGATCTTACGCGTAATGCAGAAATTTTATAACTTTAATGAGGTCTGCATTCGTTACTTGACCAAAAGAAGAATTTTTTGCAATTGGAGGTGACTTCAAAGTCTAACTCTATAAACAAATACCAGGTCCAAATTAAAAAAAAAATGTTGGTTCCCAAATGATCTTTTAGTAAAAATTGTATTTTTATTTAGAGGATAAAAACCGGTTCTATAACGGAATCAATACCGTTTTAGATTGAATTTCTATCTCCACCTTTATTTTACGACAATTGCTAAGATTACATATTTTAAAGTATGGTATTCATCTGTTGAATGTAATGTTTATTTGTAGTGTAAATTATTTTATTTTTACCATATGTTCCGTGCAGTAAAACAAACCGTTGGGAGTTTTAATAACAACCCGTCGTCGTGACTAGCAGCGATTTATCAGACAGGAAAGGGAACGTTTAAGTTCAGTGATCACATTTCGGGTATAGGGTGATGCGGGCCACGCCTTTTGCTTAGATTCAAACAACTTTCTTTCAGCGCGCGAGGCTTTTTCTACTCCTTCCTACATTAATGTAAATTAAAAAAAATGCAATATAGGAATAATTAAATTAAAAAATTCTAATAAACATCTTGTTACTCTATTTCAAAATTCTTTTATTAAAAGGTATAATTAAAATTTCTTTTTTTTCGTTAGTTTTTTTAGTCGAATTATTGATAAAAGAAAAAATTAAATTAATGTTTCTCAAAAGGGAATTAAAGGGCTTAAGGACTTTGCTAATATTAAAGATGATGATCTTCTCTCTTCTTCTTTAAAAATTATCTTCCTTTTTAAATACAAATTCTTGTCTTAAAAACATTTTGCATTTTTTCTTTTTTTGCAGACTAGATAAGAAGACGAAGGATTTTCAAATTACAGAAAGGAACTTGGCAATCTATGAATCTCGTTGTGGAGATCTGCAATCGCAATACAATCAGTCGCAGGCGGAACGCAAAAAGCTTGCCGAAAGGGAACGCGAATTAGAAAAGGAGGTTGAGAGACTAAAAGGCTTGTTGGATGATTGTCGAAAGAATCTTGAAGAAGAAACTTTGCAACGAATTGATCTCGAGAATCACATTCAAAGTTTGAAGGAAGATATCAGTTTCAAAGATCAAGTTTTCCAACAGGAACTTACAGAGACTCGCACACGTCGTCAAGTAAGTATTAAATTAAATTAAAAGTTGTCAATTTCTAGCTGATAATTATTTAATGAAGTCTTCTTTTGATTCCCTTTTTCATAATCTGTGTTATGTTCCTCCTCAACTGCAGGTCGAAATATCAGAGATCGATGGCCGTCTCGCAGAACAGTATGAAGCCAAACTACAACAATCACTACAAGAGCTGCGTGATCAGTATGATAACGCAATGCGTGTTAATCGCGAAGAGATCGAATTGTTGTACGAGAATAAGATTAAAAATCTGACATCTCATGCTCAACGTAACAGTGGAGCAGCCAGTGTTGCAGTCGAGGAATTGCGTCAAACTCGCACTCGAATTGATGGACTAAATCAAAGAATCAGCGAGCTCGAAGCCAATAACAACGCCCTCAATGCCAGAATTAGGTAAACTTCCTTCCAAAAAATTTAGTTTAATATCCCTTGAACAATTTTTACAACTCTTAGTTAATAAACTATCTTCTTCACAGGGATTTGGAAACTCTTCGCGAGAACGAGAGAGCTCGTCATGCAGAAGGCTTGGCTGGTTTGGAAGCTGAGTTGTCTCGCATGCGTGACGAAATGGCACAGCAACTGCAAGAGTACCAGGATCTTATGGACATCAAGATCGCTCTTGACATTGAAATTGCAGCATACAGAAAACTTCTTGAATCTGAAGAGGCCAGGTAAATACTGCAATAATGTCAGATGTAAAATTTCAGGAATAAACCTAAAGAAAAATTTGAATTATTTTTCTAATTTGCTGAACTTTACAGATTGAACATCACACCAATGCAGTCTCCGAGTTCGACAATGCAGGGAAGTAGGACTACTCCTTCGCGACATACTCCTATTAGAGGCGGAAAACGAAAGCGTACTCTTTTGGAAGAAAGTGAAGAACGCAGCAGCAGCGATTACAGTGTTTCGGGCTCAGCAAGGGGAGATGTGGAAATTACGGAAGCTGATCCTCAAGGTCGTTACGTTAAGCTGACGAACAAAGGAAACAAGGTACGATATTTTGTATTTATTAAAAATATATTTTAAGACTATGTATATGATAATTTAGGAAACATTAAGGAAATAATGTTCATCTTGTTATAGGAAATTGCTTTGAGTGGCTGGCAGATCATCCGCAAAGCCGGATCTTTGGAAACGGTCTTCAAGTTCCATAGGACTGCGAAACTTGAACCTGGTGCAAATGTCATGGTCTGGTCGTCAGATATCGGTGCGACTCATGAACTACCATCTAACATAGTTATGAAAGGGCAAAAGTGGTTCACCGCAGATAATATGACAACTTTGCTCTTGAACAACGAAGCCGAAGTACGTTATGATTAAGGAAAATCTCAATATTTTAAAGATTAATTAAATAGGTCATCGTTTAAGAATTTAAGAATTAAACTGATAATATTTTTTATTTCTTGCAGGAAGTGGCAACATCTGAACGGAAAAGGCAACATTTGTCCACCAGCTTGTCTCGGCATAGGGAAAACCTGGGCTTCAGACCCTCCGAAGAACTTCACCACCAACAGGTAAGTCACAATTATTGAGCCCTGATTATTTTTGTAAACCGTAATTGAAATTTTTATGGAAATTTTTGGCGTCTGGAGCACTTTACATATAATATTATTTATTTTTTGGTATAGTTCATTGTCTTATTAACCTATTTTAATTTAATTTTATTTATTTTTTCTTCTTAAACTAAATTGGATAAATTAACGATTGTTGCAAGGGATAGTGGAATTGATTATCGGTAAATTTTTATTTAGACTCCCCCACAGAAAATTAAAGTACCAGTGCATGTTTGGCGAATTAAAAACAAGTATACACTCTTGACTCTTCTCAGAAGACAATGTGGCTACACCGTACACAAAAGAGTGCAATTTGTTAGCTTGTCTGCAATTCAGTTGATTTGAGATTATACTAAAAAGATTTTATATCACATTCATTGAACATTATTCCATATCAGATTGACGTTACACATCTGAATAAACTTACAGCTCATGTCAAAAATCAGTGGCATTTAAATTTCCTAGGTTAGATTTAAGAAATATAGGCATTTTTTCAAATAAAATTAAACTACGGAGGGATATTCTTACCAATGTCCACTTCTTTTTACATAGAGAACATCTTATCTCTACCCGTATTAAGTGAGAAGGCACACAGCTCTAACGGGCAGCCTAAGTAAGTTGTATTCAATCTCTCAGATGTTCATTCAATCATTTTGCATACTACATTGGTTACCGCATTTACAGTGTCATGATTTCAAGAATTTATTTTGCTTCTGTATATCGTTAATTTTCTTTGTTTACATTGCACATTTCCGCTTTCGCTTTACTAAAAATTGTGTGTTCGAAACAATTTTATTTTCACATCGAGAACCGAATCCCTCATTTAACCACATTGTCTTTTACAAAATTCTTCCAATAGAAACAATAATGTTTTGTTATTTATAAAGTTAACTTCTCTTTCTAATTATACTATTAATTGTGTTGAAAAATAGCACTTTTATATAACACATCTTCTCGTTTGAAACATAATCATTTACGAGTGACGAATTTTCAATTAAGGAATCACTCACTAAGAGTTAAGAGATTATATTAGCAGCATTTGCCATTTTAAAAAGGATTTATAATTTCTTTTATTCTTTAAAATAACTGTATATTAATTCAGAATATTCACACTTTGGGAAAAAGCTACATATTTGCATTCTCATCTAAGCTTTATCACCTGCTTGCAGGTTGTGCTGTATGAATATTATGCACAATTTGACCATAGATTGATGTGATTTAATAGCACATTTTCAAAAATTAATTTTTGTAACCATAAAGCTTAAGAGGAAGGAGACCAAAACTGTGCAACAAAATTTTCGACAGTTTTGATGTCATGATTTTGACAAAGGGTTCGGACTAGTTTTTTCTCCTTACTTTTACTTTTGATTGTAACTAATCAATAAAACGTTAACGTCAATTAGATGGCATTTCCTGTCAGAAGAAGGTTGTTAATGAACACAAGAATAATATTTCCGAAACGAATTATTCACTGAAAAAAACCTTATTCTAGACTAGAAATCGTCAATTATTATTTAAAGGAGAAGGGTACCGAAATTGTAAGATAATTTAGGAAATAAAAATTGTATCTTGTTTCTGTTTCAGGGCGATCCGCAAGGTGAAGATCGTTGCCGCCTAATGTGAGCATAATCTTTAAAGAGAGTAAGAGAAAAATAAGAAGAAATTCATTTTTTTTTCTTTTTTAATAAGCTTGTAAGTTAGTAACGACATCTTACGCTGCACGAGTCGTTTAAGAATCACCAAGGTTTGATGCTATTTATCTATCAAAATTATCCTTTCGAGAAGTATTTGAAAAGGAGTGTTAGAAGATAAGGAATATAATTAATTTCGATATTATAAGCGACACAAGATCCAAAATGCTTACTGGAATGTACAAAATGTAATGAATAAGAGACGATATGCGTTACAAAACTTTTATGCGAGATCCTATTTTCGGATAATATTCCGAATTGATGGATAGCTTTAATTTTTTCCTGGGAATGCCTTACGACGGAGTTTATTATTCTTTTATCATATCTGCCTTGGTTTATATTGACTCATTGCGATAATAAGCGTTTCTCAGTTACACCGAACATTAAACAGGTTTAAGTCTTGATAATTAGTCACAAAATGATTAACTTTTTTTCTGTTCCACATTTTGTTAATTTAATTTGAATTTCTTCCAATTTATTCTTCCAAACAATGCTAGAATAATTAAAAAACAACTAACGAGAATTAGAAGTCATAACTGCATTTACCAACTCCTGTCACACTGGTGACGTACAAAAGAGAATGAAAATCAAATATTTTTTATTGTAGCGGCATTTATATTCTAATAAATAATACTTAATGTTTAGCATACTAACTGTATCTTTTTCTTCTAAGGTACTCGATGCAAGCTAAGGCAACTTCCATTTAATTTCCATACTTTAAAAAATAGTTATAATTATGATAATACATTTGATTGGGTAAACTAACAAACATCTCTTAAGCTTTTTATTTTCCTTCCGTTGCCATTAAAGTACCTTGCGTCTTCGTCAATTGTAAATCTATTATATATATTTTATGCCTCTTATATTTTTTGACGAAAATCTAGTAGTGTGTTACAAATTTTGTATACAGAAGGTGTGTAATAAAAAATTAAAATATGGAATATGAAGTATCCTATTAAACTATTAAACATCCTATTACCTATTAAACTGTATTCTCACACAAGTTTAAAATAATTAGATACATAAAGTAAGGATAAAGTTCAAACACATCCCCTGATAGGTAAGTTTAATTATCAATAATTATAAAAAGTTTAGTTAAATTTTTCTTACAGTGAATTGAACTCTATATAAATATTTAAGATTCTCATAATGAAGTGAAGTTGTAACTATTTGTTGAATGATGTGATTATGATGAATAATTCAAATTTATCTTCACACGAGGTCACTTCATTTTATACGCTGTTTTTCTCTACAATTATGATATAATCACAAGTCATAATTTTCTACACTCTAACAGTCAGTCCTCTTCAAATGAAATTCAATGTTAAAATAAAATGATGGATTTTGGATCAAGGAGAAATAAATAGTTTCCCAACATAAAAACCAAGTAAAATGTATTCTATGGGCAACATCTCATATCATTATGCTGATACACTGAAATATAACCACAATATGTATGTGTTTACAAGGTCATATATGTATATCTGCGTGATGTACATACAGCATTATCAAATAACCATCTTCTTTAATCACTAACTCTGAAAATTATTTTACTGACCGATAATAGGCAATATGATAATATAGTCATGTAGATCAGTAATAATAATATAACAATAACTGGGTATATCGAGCACCAAAAATGAGATACGTATTAAATAAAGAGTTGCGATTCTTCGATATAT
>CAJFCO010000087.1:1630126-1655544 GCA_904066015.1 Synergus gifuensis
AGTAAACCGATACGTTTATTTATTATTTTTTTAAAATATTATATGGTTGCTTGGTTCTTGTGCCTGTGGTTGGCAAAATTGAAAAATCATTACAAACATAAACCGAGTCTTTGTCTTCAACACCGCAACTATTTCCTCGAATATCTTACTAAGGTACTACTTAAAACATAAACTGGTATTTTTAATCATTAGTCAGATACAATGGCACTATAAGTATTACTTTCCTTTTTTCTTGGATTTAACATCTAATTTAACGCACGACTACTCTTTAACATGTTACTCCTACGGCATTATGTATTGTTATATATACATACATTTTTCAACATGCTGCATACTATACATGTATGTATTCATACAAGCATGTCAATTTGTTCATGATTCTGTATTTCTGTAAGTTGTAACTATGTTCTGCATGTACGGTACATACTTGTATGTTTTTTTTTTTTGCATTATGGATGTAAACTTTATGTTTTCTTGTGCTGCGTGTATATATGTATATACGTACACATACATAATCCTATTAAAAATTTATACACTTTGCAATATAATAGTAATTAAAAATCAACCTTAACACTAAAATACATAATTTCGCGCAAAACATGTTAAACAACCTCCTAATAAACTTTATCGTACAAAGAAAAGGTCCAATATTATAACATGCTAGAATCATCTCATTGATATAATAAACTCTTCGTTCTCAAAGGTGCATTTCAAAACTAAGCAAATCCCGCGAACATGTCGTGATTCCTATTTTCTCCCTTTATCCTTTCGTCGGACGTATGTGAAAAAACTCAAAACGAAATGACGAAGCTTCTATTTAGTTTCAAAATGCACAGTTGTGTTATAACAGTAACACTAAAATGACGATATTCCTAATTATATCTGAAACGTGATGTTACTTGGCTTTACAGATATGTCCGGTATTTAAATCTGCGTAACTTAATCGCTTATCTGCGTTATTTGTGGTGACAACAGTTGTGGCTAGTACATACATTTTACATCGCTACATCGTTACAATGGTCTGTACTTGTGCCGTGCAATTCACTTATTATCGATCATTGCGCGTTTAGCTCGCTAGAGCTATTATTTCCGTACTATATACCCTAAATTTTTTGTTTCACTATACGAAACGTGCAACTGACTTTTGTCTTACAGTTATTATGGCTCCGCCTGCTTCCACAAACGTCTCCAAATTCAAACTTCCTCTCACTTCAAAGCAATTTTCTCAGCATTATCCAATTTTCATTCAGAGATCAGTTTTCCCTGAGAATATTTTATTGCCTCGAGGAAATTTCTTTGCGAGAAAACATTGATTTCTTTTAATAAAAGGAAAGAAAGTTTAGAATTAACTGAAGACTTTTCTTTTCAAGAAGCGAGCGTAATTTAAATTGTAAGGTTCAGCTGCATGACCAACATCGGGACAAACAAGACAACGCGGAAAATTGCACATGCACACGCTTATGAAAGCTCACAGTCAACAAATTGGTTCGAGAAACACTACAGGTATTCTTTTTAGCTTAATATTGCATCGAGGTTTAATCGCATCTAATCATATATAATATATCAATATAACTAATTGCATCATTCAACAACGCCGATTTACGTAATTCAAAATACTTTCATAACGCAAATACTTTTCTTTCTTTTCACCACAGGTTCTATAATTTAGAAAGATTATCATAGGATTTAAAAGATTTTCAATAAATACTCAAATAGTAGTTTTATAAATTCAAGAAAATAAATTTTTTTCACCTAAATCGTAAGTTCTTGGTCATCAGCTGTGCCGAACAAATAGAATTAGTATCTTCGTTACATCACGATCTTTAACTTGACCTAAGTATCATTTAGATGTACTCCATATTAAAAATATACATTAAAGTGTACGCATATGCGACACGTACAATTAACAAATTAAGCGATAATCTAAATTTACCTATTACGTCATTATACTGTATTTTGTGGTAAAGTCGGATAGTAATATATAAATCTCGCATTCAATCTGTACTAAAGAGCGTGACTTTCATTCCTGAGATGGTGCTAGAAAAGAAACGTTGAATGAATATAGTTACAAGTTCTGTGCTTAATAGTCACTGGTATCAGATAAAGGAATTCCTTTCAAAAGGGTTTGTTCTTAAGAAAACTATCGCTTATCTCCTTTTTCTATATATCACTAGTACGTACACGCGTCGTCATTATAATATCGGAGGACATTGTGACCCTGATTCATAGTTATAGACGTGAAATTGCGAATAGACTATCATACTTTAGACAACTCTTTAAAATGTGTAGTATGTACTTAATCACAGAACAAATGCGAATGACGATCATCTTTTGTGAAAAGTGCGGCTTTCCTGTTAATAGATTGTCCTACGTAGCTTCTTCTTCGCCTAGCCATGATAATAAAAAAGAACTTTGGATCGCTTTTCAAATTTTTTATAAACCCTCGAAAAACTTGAGTAGAAAATTTAGAAAATAAGAGAAATAACAAACAAAACTTTTAAACCGTAATCAAAAACGATATTCTAAACTTAAAATAAATTTACTTTAATTGAAATTAAATAAGGAACTTTAAAAGAAAATCTAAAATAAAAATGTAAAAATAAAATTTTTTTTCGAGTGCTTCACGATCACAGATAAACTGTACCCGACATATCCTTAAAAATCTAGGATATCCAACACTCGAGGATAGAAAAAGGACCGAATAAAGTAAATTTGGTATCTCGATAGGAAAATGTATACGATTAGAGGAGGCATATATAATCTTTTCTTTCGATACATTAAACATCGTAAGTTCTTTATGAAAAATAACAATTTCTTTATACTTTTTTTTGATAAAAAATTGTGTTGGCTAAGAGATTGCACTTTGTGATCATCTTAAAACTTGGAGATAAATATCAACTATTCGTGTATCCCACGTTTCCGTGGTGGATCCATGGGTCTTTTTTCTTTTTTTTCTTAATTTTCTTTTATTAAAGAAAAATCAATTACCAAAGATTTGCCTACATAATCTTCTTACATATACGAAATTTACGATAGGAGGGCCACGAATGGTGCCAGGCACTATTTATTCAAATACCTGTGTACTCCATTAAAATACAGTAATTACATTCACTCGTCGATCTCAAAACGCACGAGAGCAATTCTCACGAGAATATGTCTACAGACAACAACGAGATAAGGCATATAGTGAAGGCTCGAAAACAAAATTTGTACTCGTGGTCGATACTTTCGATTCAATCAACATTAGAAAAGGGCTCTCCAAGGACGCTTTTAGTCGTGATATGATTCACGCTAAACAACAACTTTTACATTCCGAGCTAAGAATGCTTGAAAAAGTCACGTCGCTATTCGAGTGGATAGATTTGGGCGACTTTCAAAGAGGGTCGCTTTAAATTTTTTGTTTTTTTTTTTTGTTTTTTTTTTTCAAACGGATGTAAGACTTCCGAGAATCCAATGGCCATCAACCGTAAAAGCGAAAATAGATTTCTCGAATCGCGACACATACTTGTGAGACGAGCCCTCGACACTCTCGCTTTAGGCTTCGAAAGGGTTGCAGCTTACTAGGTTTGTCTCTTCGTACTTTATAAATATCAAATGTGCAAAATACTCGTGGAAAATGTTTATATACGATAATATATGGATATATGCGCCAGTGTGTGTGAACGGTTTCCTCTTCTTATCAAGACTATATAATATATGCCTATCTACCTATCTAACGTTACTCCATAATATATTAATTTCGAATCTTGTTCTCATAGAATATCGTGAATATTTTGAGTACAGCAGCCGACTTTCATGCGCTAGCAGGCATAAGCCGTTAAGGTAACTCCCTACGTGCATTGGAAGATGCAATCGTAATCTCTATCATAAGACGATTGTGCGCGAGTGGACAAAGTTTGGCGATCCAAGTGATTAGATCGATCACAAAAGTCGATCTATAACATCTGTACTTAATTCTGTAATCGGTGCAAAAGTATTGGTGCGAAGACATTCGGAATTCAATGCTGTCCAATGAAGAGGGTAAAGTTGACATTAACGGGTCATGCTGCTCGAAGACTACTATACCACATTTAACAACAACAATCGCGATTATGGGTCCTAATTCTCACGTTATCTCATACTTTGTGCCGATCCCTTTTTCAAGCTCATGAATCGGTACGAACAATCCTTCGCTTGATTCTCGGGTTACGCAAGGGAAAGTCCGTTCCTTAAAAATCTTCCTGAATTCAAGACATATATACAAACAACACCTCTTATTATATACATGAAAATATATATATCCATCGTATATATATATATAATTATATATATATATATATATATAAAGTTTCAACATTATGGCACCGCATTTTATCTCTCAAATAAATGTATTCTGTGTTAGTTTCAAAATATAAACAGATTCTTCACTCTGTTGGCTAGAAAAGCGGTTTCCGATTCGAAGCCGTCTCTGATTTGAAACAGTTTCTGAAACATGAAACAGTTTATCGAAATCAATTATTCTGATTTCGGATTCTCAATAATGATTAAACGAGTTATTTTGTTTTACTCGAATTCACAAGCACTATACGCCATTGTGCGAGGCGATGAATTGCGAAGGTCGATCACGACACTCGAATTGATATTAAGTCGCCCATCCCTCAGTGATTCTCGAGCGTTTCATAAGTGGTCCATTTTCGTAGTCCGAACTATTGCCTCCACCGCCGGAGTGGCTCCTGAGGTCGCCAACATTCCCACCTCCCGGTGATGGTAAATTCGTCGGAGTTATGCTCCCCGAGTGAGAAGGCGGTGGATTGCTGTTCGGCCTACTCGACACTAAATTCAAGGTCTGTGGACCTGAGTGAGAAAGGTGGTGAGGTGGTGGACCCCCACTACTGGAGGACGGACCAACGCTCAGGCTCGTGTGGTGAAGATTGCTGGGATTGCTTGGTCCACTGGACCCGGTGTTGCCTCCGTGTGGATCTCTCGGCGGACTTATTGGTTCACTCTTGATTTTTACAGGTAAAGGAGAAGTGGGCGGCGGTGGCGTACTGCTTGATACGGCTAAGTGAGGAAGACCGCTGTAATCAAATAATTATTTATGTGTTACATCTTCAATAATAAACCATTTATACACTGTAGAGATAAAACACTTATCAAAATTTTAATTGGTGACGTATTTTGCACAATACAGTGGTAGACATCCCATTTGTAAGGTTTTGACTATTCTTACAGAATTTTCCGTAATAATTGCTTCAACTTTAAAAAGAAATTCACACAGAATTTTTTGTTATAATAGCCCCAGTTTTGAAAGGCTACTTTTACAGGATTTGCTGTAAGATTTGTTTGGACATAGGCCGCTTCCTTTTCCAAGTATGGCGGGGAGAGTTTAAAATATAAAAATAAAAATTATCTTAAACTTTCAATTCAATTGTAAAGAAATTGATGTTGTTGTTCCTTAAGATCGCATTTGTTTACTAACCCTCCTTTCTACAGAAATAATTAAATCTACATCGTACCATTCAATTATAATTTGTTATATCATAGCATTGAACATAAAATAATAAAATTAAAGGCATTCAAATGATACATAATGTTTACTAAATGAAAGGATATTTAAAGCAACCTTGATAATAGTTATAAAATAAAGGGATGCAAATTACATGATGAAAATGAGCTCTGAATGGACTGCGATGCCGTTACGTATCATTTTAATGACACCAAAGGCTATAGATTCAACTTTCTTCAACTAAAACATTTTTTTTTCTCCTTTGAACCATTAAAAAGAAACAAGTTATTTTAAATACTCTTTTCAAAAACCTTTTGAAAAAGCTCCTACTTGAGAGTGGAGAGACTTAGTTGCCCCTTTTATTATAAAGAAAAAATAATTGATTAAATAACAAGTTCAACCACACAAAAATATTCTTTTAACATTGTGGGTAAAAATATCATTACTAAAGATAATTTAAAATTTAGTGGAAACATGCAATCCAGAAAACCTGTAGCTTCAAAAAAAAGAAAGAGATGAATCCTATCCACCAAGTATTAGATTGTGAACATCAAGCTGATAGTAAAATATAGCCCATATACCGTTGTTTAATAAAACCAAACTTTAAAAATACAAACTAATAATAGTAGACTATCAGTTAAGGGTTAAACCAAATTTGTTAACAGATGTAATAAAGCAAATGAAATAATGGTGGGTTAGGACATGTTATAAAAAAAAAACTATGTAAGTCCAGGATATTTTTGAATTGTAAGATTTAAATTGAATTTTGAATAATTATTTTTAATTTTATAAAAATTATATTTTCTATTTTTTACGTTACAGTTCAGTGATTTAAAAAATCTAAGCTAGACAAAAATTTAAAAAAACACAAAATGACATGCGTAAATTTTTAGAAATCAAACAAAAAAAAATAGTCGCTTTATTTTGATATTTTGTAAAATTGAAAGATATTGTTATATAAAAGCAACTTAAAAATAAATTAAAATAATCACACACAAATGTAAAGGTAGTGCATAAATCAAACTGGTAAAAGAAGACACACATCGAGAATCAAAAAGCCAAAACTTTCAAAAGCAATTGCATAAATATTGCACATAAAAATACGTAATCAAATATTGAACCGATATTGCAAGCTCTACATTTTTTTAATACTACAAGACCAAAAGTAATTTAAATTGAAGAAGTATCTTGGCTTCGTCCATAAAGTTATGTCTCGCTGTTAGAAGCAAGAAAGGGGTTGTGACGTTAAAAGTAAAAGAATACAAGAAAAACTCGAAAAATGAGTGACAATAAGAAGGGAAGAGGCTAAAATGCTAGGGAAATTATGAGACGTAATTTATGGCCGAAGCCTTTGAGTTTGAAAATTGAAAAAAAAAAAAAAAAAAAAACAAATCGAAGTTTACAGCTTCAGGATATTGTATTAAGAAATTTCAAAGCTCCCACAGAGTTTCAAAATTCTAACTTGTGCTCGAGCTTAATGGAAAATTATAATTAATTTTATAATATTCAATACATGTTCATGAACTGGTATGTACATTTTGAAAGTAATGGCTATTATAAACAGCATCGACTGGACATACGTTTAGTTTTTTTTATATAACGATAATTATGAAATGAAATTTACCTGATGTTGGACATGGCGACTGCTGAATACATTGATAAGTCATCAACGTACCTCTGATGAGACCACGCTAAATTGCCAAGATCCGAGGAATAATCTGTTGGTCCAAAACTGGAGTAACTTGCAGGAACGGATGGTGTTTGTAATGCTACTACTGGTGTGTTTAACGAAGTGTGCCCGCTCTGCAATTATTAAATTATTTGTCCCTATAATATTTTGCCTAAACATTGAAGAGTTTTTCAAATTCCCTGAATCCTTTGAATTTGTTGGATTCTCTGAATTCCATGAACTCCCTGAATTCTTTGAACTCCCTAAATTCTTTCAACACCCTGAATACTTACATCATAATTTGTATCTTCTGAAAGAGATTGAGTAAGCGGCGTGGGTATAACTACTCGCAAATTGGCTCTATGAGGATGAGGCGGCGGCGGCGGTTGTGGCGAATGCCTTGGAGGATTACCAGGTTTGTTACCGCCGCCCCCAACTCCTAGAGCAGGTGAAGGTCCAGGACTCGGTGATCCGCCCAGCGGTGACGCCGAGGGTGGATATCCATTACTCATTTCTAGCATCCCTCCTGGCGGGTATACTGCAAAAAAAAATAAAAAATTTCAATAACAATAAAGTCACTCTTCAAGCAACAAAGAAATTTTCCTAAAAAATTTTTAATTCAGAATTTAAGTCTTTAAGGCAAATTAATAATTATTAATTTGCCTTAAAGACCTAAATTCTGAATTAAAAATTAGGTAAAAACCTAGGTACTCTCTCTACCTGAATCTGTTTCAGATGACGATGGCCTTGGAGAGATGCTCGTGTGTGCCATTTGCGGACTAGATCCCAGAAGAGATTCCCCGCCGTAACTATTCACAGGTACGGTCACGGGTAGAGGATTATAATTAGACTGTCCCATTCCCTAAAAAGAATGAAGGTGTTAAATTAATATAATTTCAATAATTTGAATTATTAGAACTTTTCATAAAAGATTTTGGAGTGATCTTTTGAATGTTGATTGGTGTAAAAGAAGTTTGTTAAGAAGTGTAAACTTACCCTTGTTCCATTATGTTGATTTCTTTGCATCATCATCTGGAATTCTTCATCGATCTTGGTGTACTTGGCCTCCGTTCGAGGAGTGAGATTGTACTCGCTTGTATCCGGCTCCGGACTCTCTGGAGACATAGCACCCTTATGCTCCTTCTTGTTGAGCGCCTGCAAGTGTCAGCAGACAGGTTCACGTGACCACACCGCCCGAGGGCACTCAACCTTCGCATGCAAGTTAGTATAACACCGACACACAAGTTATCCTAGCCAATTATTACGTTTTCTGCCTTGAGATCGTAAATATCGAAAGGCATCGACTTTGCCTTCGATTAACATAATTGGTACTCGAAGTCTGAAAAAAATCTTCGCCTTGCCACTTGGATAAGTCGGAAAGCACTGCTTTACAACCAAGTCTTCCCCTCTATTTTATTTCTTTACTTCAAATTATTTTCTTTCAAGTTAAATTCACCAAACAATCATGAGTTGTCTTTCAACTTTTTAAAGGAGTAAAAAGTCTGGAATCCAGTCCCATTAAGTTTTCAAGGAGTCTAATATTCCACTTTTAAAGTTCAGAGGAACAGCATTTTAATTAATAAATTCAGAGAATTATATAACAGGGACACCGTCCTTACTTTATTCAATCTCGTAAAAATATAGATTATCCTATTCCGATGCCAATTATTCTACAATTAATCAAACACTGGATCAAGAAACATCTCAACGACAGAAAATTCTACTTTCATCACAACCATGCAGGAGAGAAACTCATTCAAAAACGATTATAAAAGACACTCTCCGTTTTGCGTTACGAAACTTTTATCCTAATAAACTCCATGTATTGTTGGCGCTTATTGGTGAATCTAGAGAAGATTCTGAAGGGAGTTTGAATCGATTTTGAAGCAGTGAATAATTTATGTAACCCGAGGCTAAAAATATTTGAAAAACGTGCATTCTACTCTGATTTTAGTTTACGGAAAAAACTTGATCAACTCACCTCGATTATATTCTTGTTGGTAAGTGACTCGTGGGGTTCGTTGTACTCGGTATACTTGAGAAGAACCTTGTCCATGTCAGTGCTTGCATACTGGTATAGCTTATTACTCGAACTGAAGATAATCAATGCAATCTCACAGTCGCATAAAACGGATAATTCGTATGCCTTCTTCATCACCCCAAATTTTCTTTTGTTGAAAGTCACCTGAAGAAGAAAATGAAAATTATTATTGAGATAAAAAGGGTTATTCAACAGTTTGTTCAACAGTTAATAAAAACGATAAATATAAATATTTATATATATATATATATATATATATATATATATATATCAGAAAAGCTAGTTTTAAAAATTCTTTTCTTTACAGATTTACGATAATGTCGCAGTCGAATTTTTAAATGTTTAAATGCGCCTTCCACCTCTAACAACAGGGCAATTTTTACCAAGCTAACTTTTTTACTAAGAGTTACCTAATTTTTTAACGGTTAAATTTGAAATTTGAGAATGATTTGTTTTGTCTAATTTGAATGTAAATAAGGAAAAATCGAAAATTACATAATGGTCGTCTAAGCTAAGTTTTACCTACCCTTTCATTCATTGTATAATAATAACGTACTGTACATCTTTAGACATTCGCTCTTAGGAATTCAAAACGTTAGGTCACTCAGACTTGAAACTTACATAATATAAAAAAATAAGCTTTTATTACTTTAGATATAACTTTTAATAATTAATTTAATACAAACCTGACGATTTCGTTCGTCTGTGATGCGCGAGATCTGTATCTTCTTCCGACCCATCGTTGCGGTATTTCCCGAACAAGGGGATGCTTTATTAAACCTCTGGATGGAATGTTAACAAATCTGAAAACATACAAAAATACAATCTGTTAGGGACTTTCAAAGTTTGAATAAACAGGTAAAATTGTAAAGAATTTTAAATTATGATTATTTATCTAGAGAAAGAAGAATACGACCCTGAATAAGAAATCTCTACACGATAAGCTAATAAAGATAAAAAAAAATACATATACAAATTGCTGTTTGAAACTCTTGAGATTTTTGACTTGAGACAAAGCTAATCGTAATTGAGATTAAAAGATCAGAGGGCAAACGTATTTTACATGACACATTATACCTCTATTTTTACATTAATTACAACATGAAACCTATATATATATATTTTGAATTAAAAGAATGAATAGAACGCGAAGGATCAAAGCCTTCATGTACATACCAATCTACAAAAACAAGATAAGAATAAAATTATGCTTTTATGATATTTAGCCAAAAAAACTAAACATCTATATCAGCTGCGAAATGACCTTCACTGATTCGATAAACTTTTAAACTGTCTGCCCTAAAAAGTGGCCTACTTTATATAGGAATAAGTAAAATTTATCAAACGATTATCGTGAAATTTAGAAAACCTATTTATCATTGGGAGTCTCCTAATTGGAATCGGAAGATAATAAGGGTTATATCAAAACAGTAAATATTACTAATTGAAGTAACGACCCTAATCTCTATAATAAGAACCTTCCCCCTACCTATTCTTCCATTTGCGTTTCTCAATGGATGTAAATATTGTATTGTATTTACGAGAACTGAACAAAGAAGACGACTTCAAAATACGATTCCTTAGCCTTTAATTAACTGAATTCATTAATATGAGAGAAGAGTTATGTTCTGGTTATGTAGAATAGTTTAAAGAATATAATTATTTATTTGCTTTACAGTATATCTACAAAAAATACTTTTTAAAATGAAAACAACTCTGAAGTAAATAATTTATTAAGTATGTATTAATGAATAGCAATTGTTACTAAAGATTTTCAAATAGCACTTAGAGAAAACTTTCATTCAAATTAAAAAAAAAAATTTTTCTTACTAAAAAAGAGAGAACTCAATTTTTAGTCAAGTCTTCCAATACATATTTGTTAGGAATTTAAACGATACAAAATACGTTCATGAATGTGAGGCGGACAAGATAATCCGCTTAGATATTATAAGACTATAAAAACGTAATGCAAACATGACTGTGATATGCTTAAGCGTCTTTTGACATCCATACGTCTTCTTATTGAAAGAAAATTATCTTCGAAAGAATTTGAAAATGTGTTAAAAATATTAAATAAAGATTCCAAAGCCTTTACAGATGATTTTTGTTTCCGCCTGCTACCACAGGTTTACTCATTTCTCTGCCATAAAATTATATTGTCATTCATATTTAAATCGATTCCCTGTTTCCACATCAAGAAAAACTTAATACATATTTTCTTAACAAGATTCATCATCTAAGTTGATTATACAATACAAATGAAACGCAGGTATAGGGAAAACTCAAGAGTGTTATGTATGTACCTTGTTATTATAATCAATATCAGAATATAATACAATACGTTTACTTTAACAATGAGTTTGCTCTTCAATCACTCAGGTATTTGTTACTATATATATATATATATATATATATATATATATATATATATAGAATATATATATATATATATATATATTTTTTCCTATCTTAAAAAAGTGGTGTCACGAAATGTCTCGAAAATCTCGCATACATTGTTGTCGCAAACCTGATTGGCTTTTGAATGACTTGAAGTTGAAAGAAGAAAAACAAACTAATGGCGCAAAAAAATTTCAGAAAAACCTTCGAAATACTTTAAAATTCGTTAAGATTTCTTAAAACTCCCCAAAACCTCTTGAAATCCTTCAAAAATTCACAAAAACGATAAACATCATAAATGTCTTGAAATCCAAGTTAAAACTCGTAAAAAGTTTTACAAATTCCTAAAAATATCTTAAAATTTCTTAACATTTAAAATCTCTTAAAGTCTATAGAAATCTTATCAAATTCCATAAAATCCTTAAAAATTCTACAAAATCTTTTAAAAATTAGAGAAATCAATAAAATTACCTGACAACTTTAAAATTCTTTAAACCCCATAAAATACTCTAAAACTCATAGAACACTCTTGAAATCTTTTAAAATTTGTAAAAACTTGTTAAAATATTCTTTAAATTATACGATAATATTTAAAGTTCCTTGACGTCCTTTAAAATCTAATAAAATTATTAGAAATTTCATGAAATCCTTAAAATTCTATAAAATCTTCTAAAAATCATAAAATCCCTTAAAATTGTTAGAAATCTCATAAAATTTCACAAAATTCTTTAAAATTCCATAAAATATTTTGAAAATTATAAAAATCTCTTGACTTCTTTTAAAATTCCTGAAAATTATATTACAACATTTAAAATTCCTTAAAGTTCCTTAAAATACTCTGAACACTTTGAAATCTCTTAAAATTCCTCGAAACTTCATAAGATTTAAAATCCCTTAAATTCTCTTAAAACGCTGAGAAATCTTTTCAAATCACTTAAAATTTCATGAAAACCTTCGAAATTGTTTAAAATTCGTAAAGATTTCTTTAAACTCCTAAAAACCTCTTGAAATCCCACAAAAATCCAAAAAAGATCATTAAAATCACTAATCTCTTGAAATCTGTGTCAAAATTAACAAAAATCTCTAAAAATTCATTTTAAAAAACTCTTGGAATTTCTTAACATTTAGAATCTCTTAAAATCCTTAGAAATCTTATCAAATTTCATGAAATCCTTAAAAATACTACAAAATATTTTAATAATTAGAACAATCTAATCAAATCCCTTAAGATTTTACCACAACCTTCGAAATCCTTTTAAATTCTACAAACTCTTTTAAAAATCATATATGTATAGAAATTCTTTCGAAATCCCTCAATAAAATTATCTGAAAAACTTTTAAATCCTTTAAACCTCATAAAATATTTTAAAACTCATAAAAAGCTCTTGAAATCTTTTTAAATTGATGAAAACCTTTTAATATTCCCATCAGAAACTTCTTGAAATGCTTTAAATTTTACAATAACATTTAAAGTCTCTTTACGTCCTTTAAAATCCATTAAAATTATTAGAAATCTCGTTACATTCCATGAAATCCTGAAAATTCTCTAAAATCTTTTAAAAATCAGAAAATCCCTTAAAATTATTAAAAAATCTCTTGACTTCTTTTAAAATTTCAGGAAATTTCATTATAATATTTAAAATTCCTTAAAGTCCTTTAAAATTCTTTGAAACCTTTTGAAATGTCTTAAAATTCCTGGAAACTTCACAACAGGATTTAAAATCCCTTAAAATCTCTTAAAACACTCAGAAACCTGTTCAAATCACTTAAAATTGCACAAAAATCTTCAAAATCGCTTAAAATTCGTTGGAATCTCTTAAAGTTCTTAGAAACCTCTTAATATTCCTCAAAATTTCAAAAAATTTTAAATCCCTTGTTAGCTTTAAAAATTCTCTTGTTTCATGAATTCCGTTAAAATTTCGCGAAATATCCTGAAATACCTTAAAATTCAGAGAAATCTCTTGAAATACCTCTCCAAAAAATGATGTAACGAAATGTCCCTAAAATCTCGGTTAAATTGTTGTTTCAAACCTACTCTCTGAATTTAAATCAGCAAAATTTCATTGATTTTTTAATGACTTGAAATTGTAAGAAATTAAATAAATAATCCTGCGCGTAGCGCACGTGATGGTCTGCTAGTATATATATATACATTACGTATATATATACGTAGAAATTCTCGCAGGAACTCTACGAATATCGTTATATGAAACCGATAGTCGAATTATAATTAGAATTAGGAAACCTCTTTACTTTCAATAAATATTGCCCAGAGCAGCTTTAGAAAAATTCGACTTGTCCAAAAGTAGAGAAAATGAAACTGCAATCGTTCAGGTATTATTTCATTTCTTGAAAGTAACTACCTCGTCGACCTTGGTTACGTGTAAGGTTACTCGGAAAATTTTCCAACTAATATAATGTATAGAAATTCAACAAAACATCTCTATAGAGATGTTTTGTTGAATTTTTCATTGACTGAAGAAGGAGTTAAAGAGGATTCTTTCTTCTTTCTTGGTGAAAGGAGATAGAATAGAAGAAATTTAGTATAAAAAAAAGGAGAAGATAGTAAAATAATCCATAAAGGGACCTGTGTTCTGAAAGGAAAATGCCGAGGAAAATGCAACGGGACTCGCTTTTCCAAAGGCTCTAGACACTACTAACTCGAGGTTGATGGGTGAAGTGTTGGGACGTTCACAATTGTGCGAATAGAATATATATATATATATATATATATATATATATATAGTTGTAGTGTCCCGATCGAATTCGGTTTATTATACAAGAGCGTACTCGAAGTGAGAGGTCAGCGACCAGTGTGCTGACCTGTACACTTTACACCTTGATCGAATTTTCAAATAGATAATATAAAATGGTTCCCTTTAAATAAATAAATACAGCAAGTAATACAATTCTACCAAATTAGTCACTGTTTTCTATATGTTTCTCGTTAAAATTGAAGAAATGTAAAATAAGGTTCAAAGAACAAAAAAAACTTTAAAGAGGCAAACGAACTTTTTCCGGAGGCCAATAAAAGTAATGAATTTGCTTCGAGTTCAAATAAATCTTTTCCTTGCGTGTCAGTGGTGGATTTATAAACGTTTTCCTTCCTGAAGGCTACGATAGGGGTCGAAAGTGCTACATGGAATCTCCTTCATGAGACTTCATGTTGTTATGCATATAGATTATATTTTTATTATTTTTCTTCTACCAATAGTGAACGAATTGAATTTAATATTTACTAAAACGTGTGATATGTTTACTTTATTCTAACAGTACTAAAACATTTAGTTTACAATTAATTTAGCAATTAACAATTTCTCTCTAAAGTCACAAACAAATTGGACTCGAAATTGGATATTAATTTTTATTACACTGATATCTTTAGATGAAAAAGTTCTCTCAATATATAGATTAATTCAAATAGACTTCACTGCACTTGACACAATTTAAATTAAATCCCTTGTATATCCAATTATAATCGAAACGAATTGCTTTTCAGTAAATTACCACATTATAGCTATTAAAACGAATTAGTTAATTTTAATTGATATAAAGTGAATTGTAATATATGTATATAAATGAAACTAGTTCAAATTCATGGATGAAAAATTAAAACTAAAACGTCTTGAACCGCGTTCGAATCTTAGCCCTGAAATTCATCTCTCCTCCTCCTTTTTCTTCACTCGTCAAACCTCTCGTGCCAAACTGGCCAAGTTCCAAGTTTCCGACTCTGGTGGGGGACAAACGGAGGTAGATCCGCGTTTAATTCGCGAAGAAGAAGAAAAAGAAAAAGAAGAAGAGAAGAAGATTGTGTACTCTTGGAAAATTTGCGAAATAAATGAGCCAGACGACTTTGGTCTCGACTCACACTGTGATGTGAACGTGGAAAGCATGCACAAGCTCTGCTTTCGAGGACCAGACGATGAAATAAGCAATCGAGCGTAAACGAGTGGGGAAACTTTAAACTTTAAACAACCAAATCCTCTGGCTCCACTCTCCTAAGCCATGGTCTTCAAACGGCACATTTTGGAAAAATAAAAAACAGTCACACTGCATAGTAAAAAATTTTTTCCAACACCAAAAAAAATTAAAAACACACTCACTATCGGTGTCCCTTTTTCCCGGAAGGAGTGTGACAGTCCATTGACCGATATCTCTCTTTTGCGCTCCCTCGTGGTATATAATATATATATATGTATATATATATATATATATCAGCCGGAGGTACGAATGCACGATCAAAACAGAAGCCCGACACGCGGTAAGTCCACGAGGTTTTTCATTAAAAAAGTCTGTATCAATTTCATAGATCACCGATTACACATTCCCCTTAAATAATATCAATCAATTATTTATTTAAGATAATAAAGATACACTGCTAATAATCTCAGAGTATTTACTGATGCTGGATCCACGATTACTTTTATTTCAGAGTACCGATTTATTAAAGACCATTTATTTAACACCATTTATTCAGCACCATCGATAAATTCATTTCCGGATTCTTGGTATTAATATATTTTAAGCGGATGACTGTTGGATCGCGGAAAAAGTATCGCAAGTCGGTGCACTTTCGATGGTGATTCCTTGCTTACGATACAAAATTATTTATAGTGATACGAGTTAATAATATAGAGTCCGTCGGCCGTTTCGGCATATCCGCGACGGTGTGGACTAGATGTGTTGACTAGATGTACACTGTCTTAAAATATTCGTCACATGTGAGTTGTGGTGTATAGCAACGCGGTGCGCGACCTCACTCCGAGGATTCAAATTTAGAAACTGCGTGCGTCGTCGTCGTCGTCGTCGTCGCAAGCCAGGGCAGCCACCGGGGGCGAAGAAAAAGCGGGGCGGCCGCGCGCGCTTCGACCAGTTCGCCCCGAGTTCGCGGTCGAGCCTGAAATAAAGATTTGAGAAAGCGGCAAGGAGAAAGAGAAAGAGAGAGAAACAGAACGAACATCCTAACAGGCTGAAACACTAAACCTCCACTCTCTGTCCCCATATGCATATGTGAACATTAACCCACAAGCATTCACGTTAATCTGTGAATATGTGAGGCTACGACGTCACTGAATGCAGCATTGTCTATGCATGAATCTCTGCACACATCTCCATGCATGTGCATCGCATGTTTAAATGTATGTTATGTGCCAGCAATGTGAATGTACAGTAAATATGTGTTGTCAGAGAGTGCAAGCACACATATGTGAATTTATGCGCAATAATGTGAACTTATGCACATATATGTGAACATATGTACCATATAAGGGTGAATAATGTGGTGTGTAGTTTGTGGATGTAGCCGAAGAAGCCCTTTCATTGGTCGATACCCCCGCTGACGTTAGTGGAGCTTGACCAATGAGAGAAGAGCTTTGTGTGGGCGCGAAGCGCAAGCGTTCCGCATCCACTACACCCGCTGAGTTTCTACCGGATGCATTCGTCCCACTCCGCCGTCTTAGCTCTTGAGCATTGCTACCGTATCCTCCACGGTCAGCTGGTCGAGTTCTCCCACCCTCCCCCTCACTCACCACCCGAAGAAACAACTAAGAACCCCTCACCCCCCATAACTGCTGTCCTTTCTCTCTTGCTCGTTTACATACTCCCGGCACTCTCTCTGATGGAATTTAATTCGCGACCACATATAGGTGCGTAACAATTTTTCTCAGAGCCCAAGTGGAAAAGTCGGAGTTATGCCGGATGTTACAAATGGCATAGTACTGTGCCAGTTGTGAACGAGGAGAAATGCCAGTACTTCCGGGTAGTACCGCGCCAATCGTCGGCGCAGTACTGGGCCAGTACAGGCGCGGTACCGATTTTATCTACTGGCTATACGCTATCTTAGAGGATCTGCCGAGGGTTGGCCCAGTACTGGGTCTGTACAGGCGCAGTACAGATTTTATCTGCTGGCATTACACTGACTTAGGAGGTCTGCCGACGGTTGGCCCAGTACTGGGGCTGTACAGGCGGAGTACAGATTTTATCTGCTGGCATTACACTGTCTTGAGGGGTCTGCCGAGGGTTGGCCCAGTACTGGGACTGTACAGGCGCAGTACTGATTTTATTTGCTGGTAAACAGCTGGTTGAAATTAGGCCAAGGTTTGACACAGCACGGAGAAAAAAGTATCCTCTAAATGTACTGGAGATTCTATGTTAAAGAATTTACGTTTTCGTTACAGAAGATAAGATAGAAATGACAGATTTTTTAAGTTAATATTATTTCCCGATATGTCAGGTTTACTTAAAATTTTTTTAAGCATCCTCTGTAAATATAACTAGAAATATCTGTAATATTTACAGATTTTATAGGTTGATTATACACGTATTTGATGGTAATGATATTTTGTAAGTCTTACATAAAAAACCTGTAAAGGTTATAGACTCTGTTAGTTGTGCATACTATACCCTCCCCCATGCGCACACGTGTATGCTCGGATTGAGCATACCCTGGAAAAAATGTGGGACCACCATCTCGAGAGCTTAGGGTAATGGTTAGATAGCTGGACTCGCGTCCCGTAGGTCGTGCGAACTCGATTCCCCCCAGCGTTTGCGTGCGAAATTTTATTTGTTATATAAGCGTTTAAATCTACAAATAACGATTAGTTATAAGAATATCCATAATATAACTGCGAATAAACCATGTTCTTAATTGATAATTGTTTTTTAAGACATTTTTTTCAATTTTTATTTACATTTATCTGTAACGGTTACAGACTTTTCGGTAAGTTTAATGGAATTTTTTTCTCCGTGCAGGTTTAGTACCTTGAGCAGTACCGCCCCAGTACAGACTGTCGGTACAGGTTTAGTACCATGAACAGTACCGCCCCAGTACCGACGTCAACTCCCAGCCGAGTTACCTTATGTGATAATGCCAGTACTCTGCCGTTTGCCATTCGGTATTATACCAGTACCACGCCAGTACAGACATCCGTCCGGCGGTACTGCCGCGGTACCGCGCCAGTTGTAAATTTCCACTTGGGAGAGCATGAAGAATTTTTTGCGAGGGACCGTTCACTCTGGAATAATCAATGATTAAATCAATGATTTTTCAGAAACATGTGAGGAATCAATAGAATCAGTACAGAATCAGAATCAGAATCAGTAGAATATCAGGCAGAATTAATTAAATGCAGAGTAAATACATAAATGATGCATGGAAACAGAGAAATTTTAGAAGAGATTAAAATGTGCAGCAATATATGACAGTAATAAAAGAGAATTTTGGAAAAACGAAATGTAATAAAAAAACGCTGCTCAAGAAAATGCAAAGGTTTGTGATGATTATGCAGATGGCAGTTACAGAGAGATAAAGAAGAAGCGTGGAAAACGGTTAACGCAAATGAAACTAAGACAAAGTAATCTTTGCATATAAGAAAAGCTCTACAATAAATTATGTATTCATTACTTTCGATATCATTATTCACTATGATGAAGAATTAGATGGCCATACAATTGAATGAAGGTGATGCATGAGAACCTCATTCTACTCAAAGATTAAATGACTGACATAATTTGAATATGTTCATGATTTATTCTCACTATACTAAAAAGATCATCTTTTTAATATAAAATGCTCTTTACATTCTAATCTGAAATAGAATCCTAGGTCTATATCAATAAAATTATATGTACATATACGCAGTCCTACACCTCAAAACACATGTTTCTTTATTTATATCTCTGAAGTCGATGAAATACTATATTATATATGTTAAGTATCGCATTATACATTATAAATAAATAAAATAAATTAAAATAAATTAATTATTGCATCTGAAATGATTTTACAGTTAAATTTATTGTACATATAAATTCAAGAGAACTGTATATACTTTCAAAAAAGAAAAGTGAAACAGTTATTTGAGTTATCTCGATAATCACGTAATTTTAAAATTCTCCGAGTATAAAATGAAGTTTTACGGTCTTATAAAATTATGAAGTATTTATCCGTCTCTTTATTTTTTCACTTGAGCGGCGTTCCGCACCCTGGGCGCACAGAACGCGATCGCGCGAAAGATGCCTAGTGTCTACCCTACAACGATGTAAACGTAAACTCCCTTCCATTTCTTTCAGACCGACGCGTACTCTTATCTCGATTATACATATACCTATGCACAAGGCGAGGGAATTCACGCATTGGAAAAATCAGTGAGAGACGAAGCCTCATCTTAAAAAATCGACTCGCTGTCTGGAAATTGTAATACTTCATTCTGAATGTAAAATAATTGACAAGTTTAACAATAATCTAACTTCAAAGACGTTCCAAATTCTCAAGAGTATCGGCGATTAATTTTGAGATAATTTTCATAATGCCATTTTATATAACACATTCAAGAATACACTGAGAGACTTTTTATTTGAATAAATGATAAAAATGAATGAGAATTTAGTATAATATCGTTTCGAAATAGGGAAAACCGAGGTTCTATCACACTTATTCGTACTACAGTACTATAGTTTAATATTATCATACGAGTATTTAAAACAGGAAGTCGAGAAAGTAGTATTCTATATACGAAATATTATGAATCTCCATTTTATAAATTAACTCTATGAAAAAATGATATTCTTTTTACTGAGTTTTCGAAAAATAATATGAATAAGAAAAATTGTGAATATCATAATCTCGAAAACGTATTTTAGAAATTGATATTGTCAATATGAAATTGACAGAAACCTGAGACGCACAGCAAACTATGATATCATTATTCTTGATTTTTCATATAGTTTCGTTTGAGAATGCTCCTCGAATGTTTCCGCCGTTTTCCGATCGAGCCCGAATGTGCAGCCGAATATGCGAAATGCGACGCTACTTTATCGAGATTTTTTCCAAATATTTTATAATGATAGTTAGCCGTGGGGTTTAGTTGTTATGCCGTTAGGGATAAAATGCGTATAAGTTAGGTTCGAATCTTGCCGCAGCGAATTCGATTTTTCCTGCTGATTAAGCGTGCGATTATGTATTTAGTGAATAAATTAAGTATATATAATAATAAAAATAATAATTGTTCATGTTTTTCCGTATTTGATTGTATTTAATTTGTGTATTTAGTTCCCCTTTTTAAAGGTTAAATCTTTTTAGTGGAGTGAGTTATTTTTCATATAGTCGTTTGAGATTCTCATATGCTTTGTATGACAACTTCAAAAGATGTTTTCATTCTTTCGAATAAAATGTATTACAATCGTTTTAACATCTCTTGTCGACTTTGATATAGTGTATATTAAATTCTCGCAAGTTTTATAAGAGTTAATGAAACATCCTTTCCATTTGTTCTAACAAAAATATTAATTTTTCCGACTAAAAACCACTATATTAATTTTTGATACGCAAACCCTTTTTTCCCTACTTCGGAACGATATTATACTAAATTCTCATTCATATTTATCATTTATTCTAACAAAAAGTCTCTCAGAGTATGGCTGTTTTTCATGCCTTTATTATATAAAATATCGTATATCAAGTCCTCTAGACTCTATGCATTCTGAATCATTTTGAAAACTTAGTCTAAAATGTCCCTGTTATCCCCCTTGATGCATAATATACTATTGCACACGATTCATATAAAGTACCACTTACATCATATAGGTTTCTTCATTATAAATTAAAATAATCCGAACGAATGTATAAAGAATTAAAGATTTGGGATACAGAGATATTAAAAATATCTTGAATATTTTGTTGAATATTTGAATATTCATTGAATAATAAGATAACAGGATTACTGTCGAGATGAAACTATTGCATTATTAACTATCTATTTGAGAAGAACCCTTTGACATTTCGTCCTTTCTATGACGTACGATAAAATTTGAATACTGCATACATATATTTGCTCTACACGTCATGGAAACACAAACTACATCAACTTTTTTTTTCCGAGAAATAATCCTCCGGTACTAATTTGAAAACAATGAAAATAAATCGGAATGGTACGTACGTGCTCTAAATAAAATGATAAAGATGAAACGTTTTCTTTCTTGAAAATAAGTTATAGAAATCTAAATATATCATCAAAGTTTCTCAGTTCAGAATGATTAAGAGGTGAATTTATAATTTGAAACTAGTATGTAATTTGAAATTAACGATGGGGTGAACGAATTTGAAGGAAACAGTTCCAGCAGATTCTGATTTTAAATATTCTGCCACAGTCAACGAGTGAGAAATGTAGGGGAGAGTTACCAATATTCGATTAGTTATCTCGAGCTGAGGTCAAATATAACACCTGGAGTCAAATGTTTTATGCATCCAATGAAATGAGTACCTACACTGTCAGCTACCTATTAAAGACATTCTTGTTCGATACATCCCTGGATCCTATAAATATTGATCTGATCCCTCATTCGAATAACTGACATGACAAGCATTTCTCGTAAATTAATTCACAGTTTGCAAAAGCCAGCAAAAGGTAATTCAAAATTTTACGATATTTTTGCGGAACTGAATGTATATCGGGTACACAACCCAAATATTTGTATGCACATCGAATTTTAAGTCAGACATGTGCAAGAAGTGAAATATGGGAAAACGAAGTATGGCAATTGGTTGATAAATTCAAAAGTATGGTAAACGTGTCAACACACTGAGAAACCCGCGTTTGTATTTATTGTTAAAAAGCACACTAGATTTTACTATCTGAACTTTACAATGAGGGGCAAAAAGAAAATTTTAATAATATTTACTAACCTCAATAGTAACTCGTAGCTCCTTACAGAATTATAAAGTATTTTAGAATAAGAACTAAAACTATTGCAGTATTTGTAAACTGTTTAGTAAAATGATGCGCAGAGACCATGCGCATCGAATTACTATCTGGGTTAGTAAAATATGTACAGTCAGAATAGCAAAAAATAAAAGTTTTGAAGGGACCTAACTTCACACTATAGCCTACATAAATTAATATTCTAGCCTACACATATTATATAATATCAAACATTAGCAATTACATACATACATATATACACTGAATACAATTACATATATTATTAAGCTGAAACAGAAAAATCAAGTTAGAAGAAAACGAGGCTGGCGGGAATCGAACACTGGTCATCGGGGCAGCAATCGGGCGATGTTCCATCTAACTTACAAGACATTATGAGAGTGAGGAATAAAAACGTCCATATGACTGTCTATATCCGTTGTTCGACAATCGGCACACGTCGGATACGCTCGGCTGCGCTCGGTCTAAGACTTGACGTTTTCTGTTAAATCATTTAGTAATTTCTTCTACATATTTAGTATATTATATTACTTAAAATACTTATTACTACTATTCTTTTTGTACAATGTATTAATTTCTGTAATAATTTTTCCTAAATCGGATTTTATTACAGAAAATAGTAAAGTTTGCTATTACTAAATAGGAAACCTTCTTATGAAAATAGTATAACTTATTATGTATGTATTAAAATGTCGAAATTTAAGGATTTTGCCCCAACTTGATATCGACCTTAGTAATTTTTCTAACATAGAGCTTCTCAGTGTATAGTATACAAGTATTGGTGCACGGTTTATACTTTATATACAGCAAAACTACTGTAACTTTTATACTTTGTTTGAATTAAGGATACTATTTTTGAATGTATTTCGAAAATAGCACATTAAATATTTGCATTTTCCTATTGTTTTAAACAAATTAGAGAGAAGTGCCAGCAACAACAAATGAAGGTTCCCACAATTGGTGCTTTTACCCTATATACAAATTTTATAAAACTTGACTTCACAACAATCCGATTATAATCGGACATTTTATTGAAATAAATACTTTAGTTTTAAACTTTTCTTTAATACATATATCAAAACGGATGTGGGAAATATGCAAAATAAAAGTGACAGAATGTAGTAGCGGGAAAAACTCTCGGAGATGTTGAATAATTCGTATCCGACGGACAGCGAAGCTTGACATTTAATTAACGCGGGTCATTTGAATGCAAGGACGCCTTAAAAATCAGAGATTAATAATTACGAGCGACTATAACCAACTCGACTATATTGTGATATTTTACTTCAAAAAATATGCTTGCAAACTCACGAAAGGGTTATAATTCAACCTGCTCGTGAAAAAAGTCAAATTTTAGGGGGACTCGAAGCGAGATGATTATTTTATGGAAGGATTATGAAATTCAATATAACGTTTAATTTTAATATTGAACCTCATCATATATATGTCATATGAATTTCCACTTTTTTTTTTTTTACTATAATATTATTAAATGATAATATTAACTCGCCGAATTGTATTTCACTCATTTAATATTCAATCATCTATTTTTGCATGAAAAAGTATGCGCTTGACTTATTGGATCAATATAATAAAGTTTTAATATATTTAAATGAAAAAGCGTTATTCCTCCTTTTTTTCTTTTTATCATTGCATTTCACTTCCTCTGCGATGTGTCAGGAGTGTTAAATTATTAACTAAAATCTGGGAATGTCCATCTTCATTATTGAATAAATCGTACTTAACCGTGTGACCTGGTCGATCAAACCAGGTTCAAAATAGAATGTCACTGAAAACGACAGAAGTGCGAGACCAGATCACCAGATTCTAACAAAAATAGAAAGCGTGGATGATTTCCGCAAATGTAGAAGAAACTAAAACTGAAGTGTCTTTAAATCACAGAGAATTCACAGAGTATTCTCAATTCGATAAAGAAAACAACAAATTATAACATAAGAGAAAAAAGTTCATCAGTAAAGATATATATGAAAACTTTTAACTTGCATCTAGAAGATTGTAATTTTTGACTCATATATGCAAATTTTCGAGACTGCAGGTATATTTTCTTTCCTTATTTTTAGATTTTGTGCTTAATAGAACAGGTTGTGACTGGAGACATTTTTACGTGACAGTGATTTCAATGCTATTACTTTATGAAGTACACGCGTTCTTGAATGCAAGAAATAAGAAAATGAACCTGCTTGTTCTTATGGATTGGAGCATCGAAAAAAAATCTTTGTCTGGAATTCTAGTCAGGATGAAAAGCTTCTTTTGAAAATAAAAAAATTTCAAGCTTCATTAAAAAAATAAAATCTGTCATCGCACCATATAGGTACTAGATTTTCAATAAGAATAAATTACTTTCGAAGGGAAGAAGAGATAGAAGTTAGATGCGCCGACTGTTTTTTTTTTTTTTTTGGATTTCATGTTAGGGGAGCTGAAATTTTAAGAAGTAATAGAACGAGAATGAAGAAGTTTAACTTCCCGTAGGCGTAGACTCTTAGAGAAGCGTACCATAAGCATATAAACCCATAACGAAAATACCAGGTGGCTGCCAAACTTCGTGCTCTTCTCTAGCCTACACCACTAACACTAAGGTTTACTCATTTACTGAAAGATCACCCCACGTCCTGTACATCAGCAGCAGAGACTGGGACGTCTGTCGCAGCACCGGATATCCGCTCACCCTGAAAACGCGACCTGAGGGACATCTTGTTCCGACACTCAAAAAACACCATGCGCAGCCAGGGAGATAAATGCTAAGAAGATGGACTGGAAAGGAAACGATAATCACGCCAAGAAGATCGCGTTCAATGATCCCATCCATGACTCGCGAGTTCGTTTTTCCTCTTCTTCTATGCTCTTTTCCACTCCGGATTTAATCTTCCTTAAATTTAATACATACTAATCTCCCTTCCAATCTCGATTCTCGCCTCAGGATTTATTTATTATGTATGACATGTCCTACTTTTCAGAAATATTTAATGAATTCAAAATATATCGCCTTAGTTAACAATGTCGTGCCGAAAAAGTAATTATTTTTCTCAGCTGTTATAATAGTTACCCAATGGGAAACGCCTGCTTTGATCCGACACTCACGATTGGCGCAGT
>CAJFCO010000087.1:1655944-1681092 GCA_904066015.1 Synergus gifuensis
TTAAAATATGAAGAAAGCGTGCGCTTAGAGAAGTGATGTCAATAACTTTGTATTTATGCAATAAAATAAAAATAAATCTTTATCACATATCCTTGCAATTACTACCTTATAAAATTTAATTTAACCGATCCTGCGATAGTGACTAGTGATTATCATCATGCTCACTTATTTGCTTCACAAGTTTACGTGTAATCGTCATCTTGAACGCATCAGGTAAGCAGTTAATGAGAAAAAATGCACTAATTGTGGACGGAGAATCATGAATCAAGATCATCAAGAAAATCTAAAGCATATCTTTCCATATGGTTAATAACTACAGAGTAAATTAGTGTAATATAATTGAATGAATTACTTTAATCAAGAAAAGTGTTATTTATACCATATTTATATGTATACTGACATAACTAATATGATATTTTAATATTGGAACAGCAGTTTACAGACCTTCAAGTGAAAATTTAGAAATTGAAGGTTTTAAAAATCTTAAAAATTTGTTTAAGTAATTGTTCGCAGACCAAGAGAAACAAGACTAACAGAAACAAGACTAATAGAAACAATTAAGACTAAGAGAAACAATTAAGATCTAATTTTGACCATTTTTTAAATCACCGTTAAACGAATTAATTAAAAAAAATGATTCACTTTTGACTGAGTAAAAATAAAATTATAAAACGTTAAAGGTGACGAAGTATTAAGCTAAAATATAAAAGATACACATCTCTAAACAAGTAATTAGCAACCTTCCAATAAGAACAGCAAACGATGCCTAATCAGAACCAATATATTCGGGTTCAATGCTAATTCTCAGGCGAAAAAATATATCCGCAAAAGAACCTCATTGCGCAGTAGTCACGTCCTAGTAACATCTACCTCAATAATAAATGATGAGAGAAAAAATTTTCTTTAAAAACAATTCATTTTTAGTTACATATTTCTCATGCATTTTCAGTATTTAACAACAATTGATGAAACTTGACAGTGTTAGTTTTATTGAAGTATTTTCACTTTTATAGAAAAGTAATACAGTTTTTAAGACTGCAATGCGGTATAAAATATGCAAATTCATGGAACATATCTCATGAGTAGACTGTTCTACTTTCATAAAAATTTATTTTTATCATATTAAAAAAATTGAATTATACCTGAAATTTACAAACTCATTGACTCTGACGTACGTACCATCCAAACTTACTATTTTTTCTTGTTAAAGTAAGCATAATTCTGATTATTTGAATCAGAATTTCTAGTAGAAACAACTAGAATGCTGGATAAATAAATCAGAAAAAATAGTAAGGGCGTATTTAGCCATAATTCTGGTTAACTTATCCAGACATTTTTTTGAGTGTATGGTTTATTGATATTAGTGTATAATTGAATCAAGTGCTTAGTTTATGAAATTGATGATAACCGAATCTTTTGGTAAACAATAATTTGAAGATGTCTCATCTAAAACAAGTATATCATAATTCTAGGAATTGGAAATCATCCAAATTAGATGTCTGTCAAGCTTAGAGACATTCCATTGTGTTTATAATGTAAAATGATATTTTGTATATATTAATACTGTAAAATTGTTGTAATCCTAGATGGAAATACAACCTTCACTGAGAAAACTGTTTGTTTCGGACAACAAAACTTTTTGTTGCTATAGAAGCAACAAAAATTGTTTGGTTGCGCCAACCAAATCTTGGTTCTTTTAACAAACCTTTTGTTGAACCAAGAAAATTCATTTAAACCAACAAAATCTCAGTTTTGATTGAATTAACAAAACTTTGGTTGGTTCAACAAAAATTCGGTTGGCGCAACCAACAATTTTTCTTGCTTCTATAGCAACAAAAAGATTTGTTGTCCGGACCAAACATTTTTCTCAGTGTTCATAATACAAACGACATGCAATAGTTAAATATAATCCATATTAGTAAGCATGGATTGGCAGATATGGAGTTACAGTTTTCTGTTAATGGATAGCTGAATTTAGGATAAACCTCACAGGGAAGGTTGATTCTTGAATGATTATTGAAGTACTAGCATCTATGAGTATTAGTTATTATCTTATTCACTCCTAGATCCATGAAAATGCCCGAATGCCTTTATACCATTTATAGACCCTAATAATGCCTACAGCAGTGATATTAGCCGTATAAATGTAAACAGCTAATCTTTCCTTAACTTTATATATGCAACATCGTGATACTGATCAGATGATTCCCCTGAAAACATCGCATCGCGAGTACGGCGGACGCCATGTTATATATCCTACGGACTTACATGAGTCGGGTTATATTATCCGTGATACATGGGGGTGGTCTACCGAGCTGAAGAGTCATAGCCTCGCGGTCGCAGAAGCGCGCACTGATGATCAATGTCATCGTCATAACCGTAGCACAACTTGACACTGATATTCCTCCGTTGTCTTATTCCTCGCTAGCGAATCTTCGCTGCGGACCGAGACCACTGGGGCAGACAAAGTCCTACCGATCAATCGATCATGAGCAATCGATCAAAAATGATCTAATCGGCTCATAATCGTTATCAAATCAAGGATTAACCATGGAAAAAGCCGAAAGATGCGAAGTGCATGCATTGCGCGCGCCAAACGAACTAAGCGGACCTTGATTGTAAAACGTTTTCGTAGCGCGCTGCACGGGTTGCGCGGGGTTACAATTTTAGCGTGTAGTAAGTATTAACAAACCGAGGGAAAAGATACCAAAAATAATTCCGGTGTGAAGAAATAAATCGGGGTGCGTGGTGGTTGGCGTAGTCTGGGTAGGTATATTATAAGAAGAGGAGACAAGTAGCGGTGGTGCGAGCGAGCGAGCGCGAGTTTGCTGGTGGCTAAGCTAAAGCTGCAAGCAGCTGCTGTTCGGATAGGACTTACCTCTGCTGTTTTTAGAACTCCACTCCCAGAACTGCACGGGCCGAGCCGAGCCAAAACCAAAATACCACCGATATAGCTCTGTGCCTCGCGCTATACCCCCTTCGAAGATTCTGCACTGACACACCCCCCTGGACCCGTTTTTGCTCCCGAGCTATTTGACCGACGCGCCACTCGAATCAAGACGCTGAATCGCAAAGACCGCTTCGAGGATGATGGCGGACGAAAACCCCAGCCGACGATTCGCTCGACGAAAGCCGTCGGGACGCCTGCAGATACCAGAAAGAACGAATGAGATCCACCGAGGCGGGACGCTGCTCTGTTAAGATACGTCAAGATCGCTCTCTCATCTCACAGAAAGATGCCTGGGTCCAGACTCCAAGAAGTCTAGGATCTAAGTGAGATTAGAAGTTCAAAGGGAGTTTTATGATCTTGGATCAATTGCGCGTATAGATAAATTATTGTTTGATGTACGTGTGCATGGAAGATGTTGAGGAAGTTACAAAGAAATTTGGTAAGGTTTGATAAGAAGATTAGAAAATGTTCAGGATTGTCTGGGTCAGAAGGTAAATCGCAAAGCAGTATTAAGGGTTGCTACATTGTAATCTAAGACGACATTGACAGCTGTTAACGAGGTTAGCAGCATTTGTTTGCAACGTCTTAATACGATTTGGAAGTGTGGTGTGCATGATCGTGTGACTCAATGCCCCTGAGCTGAAGATAAAGACGAAATTCAACTCCATTTTGTTTCTGATTATTGATGCATATAGATGTGCATCTATTTTAAGACAAACCTTTTATCATGAGGGATAAAAAAGAAACCATTTTTTGGGCGATGATAGCAGGTACATTTTTCCTGGTTTCTTTGTTCCTAATTTGAGATTGATAAACCTATAGATTCCTTACTGTTAGTGAAACAGAATACTAAACATACTCTACTGAAAAGAGTGAATATCAACAAACAGATGGAAACAAATGGTAGAAGTTGGGTTTGACCCAGTGTTGGTTGTTTTATATTCAAAGATTTAAAAATCAACCATGTTGGAGTGAAATTGAAGTTCGCAACGTTCAAAAAATTTTCATCCACCTACCCTTCTAGGATAGGTGATCCTAAAGTTGTACAGGGATGAAACTATTTTGGGCTTTTTTCACACCAATAAATAAAACCAGTTAAAACAATAAAATCTCTTAGTTCTCGTGCTTTTTACAATAACAAATTATTCCATTGTCGTAAACGTTGCGAACGTTTACGTTGTTTATATATCGTTGTTTCATCATGTTGGATCGCTTTCTACAATTTGCATAACCAAAATGTAGATATTAAACTTAAACGAGACGAAGATCAATATTTTATTTATGAATGATTTGGTAAAATTTATATCGACAGTGGGGCAGAAGTTTAATCGGTATTTAACCGCTTATTATTCGCTTGTGACTAATTTCCGAGCTAATTTCTGCTATAACCAAATTATGAATGTGAAGGGATGGAGCGAGATATCCGGCACCGAAAGTATCATTGATTATTCAGAAGTAGTTGTATAAATTAGATCGACGGATGAGACAGGAACCATTCGCTTTTTCGCGAGTGACGTGACGTAATTTCATTTTAACAGAACTCCTAGTGAGGAATATCCAATAATAAAATCTGTCGTAATGTCGAGAATTCAGAAATTATTTGTCATTAGCATAGAACCCGTTGCATTTCAAGATACCGCGCGTTGAATACTTCACGAACACAAGATATCAGACTTCGGTATTTCTACAATATTAAACGTTAATCCGATTTTCGAAATATGGTGCATTTTCGAAATCAGCACTATCACTATGAATGAATCAGTGTTACACTGAGTGGATATTTCGAGGGATATTTGCTGAGTCTAAAAATGGGAGATGCTGAATGATCTATTGAATTATACAACATCTAATTTGTTACTGAATTATCTTATATAGAGGTCTATTCAAATTACGATATTTAACGAATGAACGAATAAGATTATATACACTGAGAAACTCTATGTTAGAACAATTACTAATATCGATAGCAAGTTGGGGCAAAATCCTTAAATTTCGACATTTTAATACATACATAATAAGTTATACTATTTTCATAAGAAGGTTTCCTATTTAGTAATAGCAAATTTTACTATTTTCTGTAGTAAAATCCGATTTAGGAAAAATTATTACAGAAATTAATACATTGTACAAAAAGAATAGCAGTAATAAGTATTTTAAGTAATATAATATACTAAATATGTAGAAGAAATTACTAAATGATTTAACAGAAAACGTCAAGTCTTGGACCGAGCGCAGCCGAGCATATCCGACGTGTGCCGATTGTCGAACAACGGATATAGACAGTCATATGGACGTTTTTATTCCTCACTGTCATAATGTCTTGTAGGTTAGATGGAATATCGCCCGATTGCTGCCCCGATGACCAGTGTTCGATTCCCGCTAGCCTTGTTTTCTTCTAACTTGACTTTTCTGTTTCAGCTTAATAATATATGTAATTGTATTCAGTGCATATATGTATGTATGTAATTGCTAATGTTTGATATTATATAATATGTGTAGGCTAGAATATTAATTTATGTAGGCTATAGTGTGAAGTTAGGTCCTTCAAAGCTTTTATTTTTTGCTATTCTGACTGTACATATTTTACTAACCCAAATAGTAATTCGATGCGCATGGTCTCTGCACATCATTTTACTAAACAGTTTACAAATACTGCAATAGTTTTAGTTCTTATTCTAAAATACTTTATAAATCTGTACACTGAAAGAAATTTTGTTACATAATACGTTAAAATCGATATTACAATTTAGTATAATCTTTTACGATTTAGGGAAATCGGGTATTTATATCAGAAAGTAATATAAAGGATTCTGAAATTTGCTAAAGACTATACTAAAAATTATAAGTCATGCGAAAAGAATAGACGAAAACACGAAAAGAGAAAGAATAAATTCGTAACCCGTCGTGAATCTCCGTCAATTCACACTGCACAATTATAAGATTATAACACACATAAATGTACACATTATAACATACATTCGCAGAGGTAACACACGGAGAAAATGTGTTTGGTAGCCGTTCAAGTAAATGTGGTAAAATTTGGATATAGTGGCTTTTCAGTGATCTGTAATATTTATTTCTAGAACCTCTACGATCTGTTCGGTAACGATTACCGAAGTTCGGTAGACACTCGATGACTTCGGTAATCGTTATCGAACAGATCATAGAGGTTCTAGAAATAAATATTACAGATCGCTGAAAAGTCACTATATCCAAATTTTACCATATTTACTTGAACGGCTACCGAACACATTTTCTCCGTGCACTTATACTAACTTCAACCTTAACTTATATACATATTACGCACACATAAATATAAAACACACGCATCGCAAATCGCAAGTAAATTACGCTGATAGAAGAGGTTTGAAGATTCCTTATATACTAATTGGTGAAAATGTTTGCACTTGTGAGAAACGGCATGGTGCTTACTCTGGTGGTTATCAGGAAACAAAAAGTTCTCCGAAACTTCGATTCACATCGCGAGCGCTACAGTCGGCGAATTCGGCTGACCTCGGGAGATTATCGGAGCTATTCGGTTTTCTTAATATCGAGACTTACAATTTCCTCAACTGAAGCTTACAATTTTTGTTAGCGTTTATATTAATTTGTAGAATATTTCTATTAACATATGTAACTCAAGCTGGTAATTTCTGTAAATATTATTGGATAATATCATTATCAAATTTTATCATTCTACGTTCGTAATACATAAAATATCAATCTTTGCTATTGAATATACCAATTCTTGTTTTCAAGAATTTTAAAGTTTCGTAAGTATGCTAACAATAATTTGTATATTTACACGATTTCTCTAAATCGTAATCGTCTTTATCAATTATGAATATTGAAATAGCAAGTATTGATATTAAATTTCTTTCAGTGTAAGGAGCTACGAGTTACTATTGAAGTTAGTAAATATTATTAAAATTTGCTTTCTGCCCCTCATTGTAAAGTTCAGATAGTAAAATCTAGTGTGCTTTTTAACAATAAATACAAACGCGGGTTTCTCAGTGTAACAAGTCTATACTCGGATAATATTAATCTTAGTATACAAAAGCACTAAACAATCCTGCAAGTTCAGTTATTAAAAAAAATGTTTCCCCCTTTGGACAAAAATCACCCTATTAATATATCATTAACGGTTTCCGTCCGAGTAAAAAAATGACCAAATCGAAAAAGAATAAGCTGGCAGGTTCAAATTAGTTCCACTGGCAAAAGGCTGCAATAAAGAGACTGCAATAAAATCCACCTGGTTTGTCAGGCTGATTGTTTCAGCAACTAAAAGAGGCTTCTACAGCATATATGAGAGAGACGAAATAATAAACAAAGCTTGCATTCGAACGTAAAACCATAGAGTCTTTTATGAACAGAAGTCTGGAAGAAAATAGAAAAGCGAAACGACATTGCTTGGCATCGGCACGTGCCACTCGATAAATCTGTCGGCAGCTGATGACGACAGCCGCGGCTAACCCCGTGTTTCTGCTACACTCTGTACAGAAGGGTCTACATCCCCACAACCAGCCTGATTTGTATACGGTTTATATGCACACGTTGCGTGCAGTGCAAGTGAAAGTTAAACTAGTTTACCAAGGTCCGATAACACAATAATCATCACCGGAAAACTTAAATCAATTTGATTAGACTCGCTCCCTTGACTCTTCATTTCATTCATACTTTTGAGAGGGTGTCAAGTGCCTTTAAATATTCTTTAATTATTGGGAAAATCAGCTAATTAATTTCATAAATGCCAAAAATAAAGTTTTCTTAAATAATAGTGAAAAATACTCATGAAATATTGAGATGAAACCGAATGAACTTGGATGATGTAAATTCACTCATTTACTCACCTGAAACAAAAAAAGAAATATTTTTATTAATTTAGATATTCATTTTTACCTAATATTATATTATAATCTACAGATTATAAATTTTTACAATCAAAAAAGTTAAATTAACAATTAATTTCTTGCTTTGACTGGCCCGATATTTCATGGCAGATCAGTGGTCCGAAGTATTGTGAAATGCATTCCACGTACATTGTTAGAGCATTCGCGATCAAAGAGACATGCCAAATCTTTAACGACGAAGGTTGTAGATATAGAATAAATGTTTTTGTACAATGCCAACACACGGAAAAAAAAGTTCTTTAAATTTTACAGAACTAGTTCTATAGTCGGGTATAGGAGTGAATCTTGAACGAATTTAATAGATTTCATATAACTTTCAGTGTTTAATGTAGAACAGTTCTGGGATAACTCTACAAAAGTTCTGTAAAATTTACATTGAAGTCCGATTCAAAATAGTTCAATAAAATACATAGAGAAATTCATGAAAAAATGTTGAAAAGTTTCGTATAAATTACAGTTGAGATATTGAGAGTTTGTAATGAGACCATCATAAAGTCTAAATACCTCAATTCAGTGAAATGTATAGAAAAGTTCTTGAAAAAATGTTGAAAAGTCTCATTGAAATTCGATTTGAGTTATTGAGTATTTGTGAACTACTTGAATGTAAGATTTCTAGAACTGAGTTCTAGAAAATGAGCTGCGCAGTCGTTACTTGCGCAGGTAGCGAAATTCCCCCCCCCCCCCCCCGCCGGTTGTATTTATGCATCTTTATGTTACTTAACGGTTTTCACATGCACAGCTGTAGCTTATATCTTAGATTTTTTTTTGTATATGGCATATTAGGTTAGCTGCGATGCTTTAGGCGTGCGTTAGGAATGTAATGCGAAAGTTTTAGGGTTCGAATCCGCGGCGAATAATAAAATTTTCATAGCGAGCATTTATAAATAGTTTATAAGTAGTGACTGTTTGTGTAGTGGTAAATAATTGTGTACTTAAACATATAAAAGGTATTAGAGTATAATAATCATAATAATGATAATAATAAGAAACATTATTTTTTTCGTCGCAAAATCGGTTATCGTTTTCTAGAACTGTTCTCTAAAGTTTCAAGACTTCTTCGATATAGACTGTATATTAACTGGAGTTTTAGATTTTCTAGAACTGTTCTACGTTTTTCATAGAATAGTTCAACATCCTATTATAAAAAGGACATGAATTTCGGCTAACTTCATAGCGTTACCTTTACATGCATTTCCTGCATAAACACTGGTTACGCATGAAGTGAGCGTCAAGTCGTGAGTATTCTCGATTTGGCGCGAGGATTTAAATTTTCATTTCACTTTCTATAAACGAAACACGCGCGCTCAAGCGCGCGCCTAATCTCGTAATGTAAAACCAAGAAGATTTTAACTTTTAAAAAACTACCCGCTGTATCCTCGACTATAGAACTAGTTCTGTAAAATTTAAAGAAATTTTTTTTTTCCGTGCACCGCTATATATTCATAATTATTTGCTTTATTCGCTATATGTCTAAAAACTCTAATAACAAAGTCAAATAAAAAGAAACCCACCATTCGTTCATAAATCTACAAAATAAAAATATATTTAACAGTCTAGTCAACTAGTCTAACTAGTCATTCAAATTACACTCGAAGCTCATGATAGCGACGCTCGTCTTAGCGGTTCCGTAGAATTGACGGTACAATATATAGTTGGTAAGGGGTTCAGTGGGGCGGGAAGAGAGACGCCTCGAACTCAGCAATACAATGGAAACGTTGCCACGTTTCCATTGTTTCCAATACGCCCGTGTAGCGGCTGACCAACCGAGCTGGCCGCTAACATGAGCTTCGAGTGTAACTGACTCGGATGTGGGTAATTGCATTAACACCAAAAGAGTAGAAAATGTCATTAAAAAGTATAAAATATCTCGAGACGAGATTGCTCTTATTTTTTTAATCAAAGTTATGGCAGCAGCTGCTGATGATTGAACAGAAGCGGGGGTACTTTTATTGGTCATATACAATATAAGACTAAAGTGAACTTAAGTTTTTGGAGCCTAACGTTGAGAGAATTTTGTTATTCTTTGTTAATTAATGAAGCGACATATGCAACCGCAGCTCAGCCATATTCTTTGTCCTAATGACAAGGCGAAGTCACAGCTTGAATGCTAAAATTAACCCGGCAGCAAACTGAGTCTGAGACTATGGCTATGCTGAAGCTGAGCAGGAGCAGCCGCCAGGAACCCGAGCACACGTGCTTTCAGTAAGTGACGTTTGCCTTGTCCTCCTTTCACCCCAACCCCAAAAAACCCCTCTACATTTCATGTAGCATCTATCAATTATCGCCCCTACATAAGCTACCAGTTAAAGTCTCCCTAGTGAAACTTTACATTAGCGAATTAGGGAGTCGTCGAGAGAAGAAAATGCAGCCCTCGAAAACTTTCGAGATGGGAGTCACTCTAGAACGTCTACACAGCAGCTTCTGTAAGAACATTCAACTTCAACGAGAGGATTTTCAGACATTCCTGAACGCGTGCGTGTATCTGAACACGTGCACCCAACCGGCTGCGAGCCCAATAAATTCTACGTCGTGAATTTACATGTACAAAAAAAACTAAAAGAGTCTGTTAATGCGATTTTTATAATCTTTGGTGGTCCCGAAATTATTAAAAAGTTAGCACCACAAAAATTATAATATTTTTGAATTTTTGATTGAATTTAAGAAGTCTAAAGTGTATAATAAGAGCTGAGCAAATTTCCTTGATACATACATGATTCGTATATAAAATCTCATCCTCTAGAACGAATTACGTTTTGCCGAATGTAGACTTATACATATTGAAAAACCATATCGATTACCGAGAGGTCAAAGTTCGAATTTCTATCGCAGTAACGAATTCTGTATATTTTGCATAGACAGAGAAAATATATTTTTTGTTACTACAATAAATCTCATACGAATATCTCTATTTTCTCTATTATATGAATTTTAAAAGTTTACAGCTTCAGACTACTAACGTTTCGAATAAATAATAATAAATAATATTGAATAATAAGCTTTGAATTAAAAATTTTATGTATATATGTACAAATGTTTCTTTTCCATGGACAATGTATAATTTTTCGGGCCTTCGCACGAAGATCACGTTTACTTGGGAATCTGGGGATGTATCACAGAAGTTTCACATCGTATCGAAAGCGCACATGGGGCATAAGCACACTCTACGTACGATGTGTTTTATCCCGTGGAGTAATCTCTGTAGGAGGCTGGAAAACACATGTCCCACACTCGGCCAGAGGGGCCACGTGTGGGGTGGATCACCGCCTACGCTGCTTTCCCGACGTTCGTTTAATGTAATGCACAACCCGGACGAAAATCTCTCAATGCGCCCAAAAACTTTAAAACTAAGGGGGGACCTCACTGGACTCTCAGGTTTAATCTTCCATCATCTCTCTAGGGCACATAATGAAAAATCACCACCAGTGTCCCACATCTTGACAGCAAAATGTGACCCACACTGAGTCTTCTTCTTCAATCTCGTGAAATTTTCAGCTGTTCCCGAGAATGGAATATAAAAGCCAAATGTGAAAAATGAACATATTTCAATTTGTGTGGACAATATTTTCAAGTTACATACTATTACTATATGCTTCTAAAGAAATAAAAATATTTTCTATACATTTTCTCTTGAATTTTATAAGATAGGAAAATCAATTTTTTAAGAACTCTATACCCATAAACGTAAATGAGCAACAACAACAACAATAATAATAATAATAATAAATTTTTAAGCCATTCGTGGCTCTAATTATGGGAACGGTCTTTCATTATTCAATCCAGTATAAGCGAATAAATGGCGTTCGTCCAGATATGTAATCTTCCTGGACGCCATCATCGCACGTTTTCATAATATATAACAGGTGAAAATCACTTGCATAATACGACAGGTATTATATATATTATATATATAATATATATTATTATACGACACCTTCTTTTTCTCAATTGAATATTCATTTGATTTAAACCTCGCGCTCGGTTCTATTTATCAATATTTTTCATGATTAAAACGAAAACTACTCATTCTATTAAAAAATGGCCAAAGGAGAACTTGTAGATCTTTTTAAGGCAAATAATTATGTTTCTTATCATTTTCTCTGTATCTCGCGTTATTTGACTCAAAATTTGAATTTTTGATTTTTTCAGGAAATTAAAAAAGTTGTTATGCTTATCCTATAGGGTGTTCAAAAAGAAACATTTTTCATCTTTAGACTTTTTTTCGTATCGTGCGTTGTTTGGCTTCTAATTTAAGTTTTCTTTCATTTTTTTGGATTTTCAAAATGTTATGTCTTTCAATTTTTTTTTATCCAAAAAAATCATTAAGAAAAATTGATCGATTTTTTGAGTACTACGAACATCCGTCATTAGAGTTTTTAAATTAAAAAAAAAAAGTGGTTTCAAAATTTTTCAAAATGCTCCAACTTTTCGAATTTTTATCCAACATGGCTGGCCAACGAACTTGACCTTCATTTTAGGACACTAAAAGAGTATAGCAAAAGACAATCCAATGGCGGTCAAATCTTTCGAAAGTTATCGTGCTCACAAACTAAAAATCTACAGACAGACAGATAGACAGACAGACAGACAGAGACTGACAGACACTGACACACAGACACATTTGTAAAAACATGTTTTTCGGGTTCAGGGGGTCCTAAAACGTGAACATTTGAAAAAACTGAGGGGGTCAAATTTTACACAAATCTAATACCTTCTCTGATGAGAATGTAAAAATTGAGATTAGAGCAATTTTTTGTTGGTCGGCCATTCATTCGTCGAGAGTTCTTAAGATTATCTGAATCACTTTTGTAATCCGGCCAGATCCAATTTCTATTAAGCCACTCGCTGAGTCATTGGAATACCGGAAGTTTACAATTAAAAGCTGCATACGTGTGTCATGCAGGCTGCCCTTTTTTTACAGACTGAGATTTACGGCTTAAATTAAACCAAGAGCCTCGCTCTTTAATTTCTCGGTACTCAAAGTGAGTGTAGGGCACGCGACAATTTTTTACCTCCTAGAGGCGAGCGAATAAGGGGCCGTCCTTAAATTACGTAAGGTCTTTAGGTGGGGGGAGGTTAAGCATTTTTCTATGCTGACCTTAAGTGGGGGGTACGTGGTCAAAAAAACTTTCTTACGTAAGATTTTTTCCTTTTTGAAAATGACTGAAAATCAAATTTAAATATAATGTTATATTTCATGTAATTTTTTAATCTCTTCTTTATAGTAATAAATGTTCGTTTGAAAAGAGTCGACGTTTTTATATTGTCTCACATGACATTAAGAAAAAATTTATTCAAAAAAAATTACGTAAGATAAGGGGGGGGGGGGCAAAACTTACGGACCCTTACAGTTGATAAGCATGGATAAGCATGGTCTGATTTCATCCATATTGCGGCGGCAAGTGCCTACTCCTATAAGATAAATTTACTCCAAGTAACAACTAAAAAAAAATTTTTACAAAAGTTATAAACAAATTTCGAAAAATTGAAAAATCAAATTTTCTCGAAAAGGGCTATACCGATCATGATGATTAAAATATATGTTATAGATGGTACTACACTGAGAAACTCTATGTTAGAAAAATTACTAATATCGACAGCAAGTTGGAGCAAAATCCTTAAATTTCGACATTTTAATACATACATAATAAGTTATACTATTTTCATAAGAAGGTGTCCTATTTAGTAATAGCAAACTTTACTATTTTCTGTAGTAAAATCCGATTTAGGAAAAATTATTACAGAAATTAATACATTGTACAAAAAGAATAGTAGTAATAAGTATTTTAAGTAATATAATATACTAAATATGTAGAAGAAATTACTAAATGATTTAACAGAAAACGTCAAGTCTTGGACCGAGCGCAGCCGAGCGTATCCGACGTGTGCCGATTGTCGAACAACGGATATAGACAGTCATATGGACGTTTTTATTCATCACTCTCATAATGTCTTGTAGGTTAGATGGAACATCGCCCGATTGCTGCCCCGATGACCAGTGTTCGATTCCCGTCAGCCTCGTTTTCTTCTAACTTGATTTTTCTGTTTCAGCTTAATAATATATGTAATTGTGTTCAGTGCATATATGTATGTATGTAATTGCTAATGTTTGATATTATATAATATGTGTAGGCTAGAATATTAATTTATGTAGGCTATAGTGTGAAGTTAGGTCCCTTCAAAACTTTTATTTTTTGCTATTCTGACTGTACATATTTTACTAACTCAGATAGCAATTCGATGCGCATGGTCTCTGCGCATCATTTTACTAAACAGTTTACAAATACTGTAATAGTTTTAGTTCTTATTCTAAAATACTTTATAATTCTGTAAGGAGCTAAGAGTTACTATTGAGGTTAGTAAATATTATTAAAATTTGCTTTTTGCCCTTCATTCTAAAGTTCAGATAGTAAAATCTAGTGTGCTTTTTAAAAATAAATACAAACGCGGGTTTCTCAGTGTACTTATAGTCAATTGATACTGTGACAGGGATATTCAAGATAAAATGTGTTTTTAATCAAAAGATGCTGCTATATCAGGTTTTTTTTTACACCATTACGTATAACTTATTGCTTAATAAGCTAAAAATTAAGTTGGCCCCTTATTCTCATGGAATTGCATACATTGGAGGGGCCAATAAATAGTTTTTATTTTTTTAAACTATGAAGTAATGTTCTGATCATTTCTGCAAAAATATATTTTGAAGCCTTGAATGTGAGCATTATATAGAGAAAAAAATCTGCCCGCTTCGCGGGCACATTCTCATCGCGCGCATCGCGCGCGGCTCGCTTCGCTCGCAAAAATGAGCGCGCCTATGGCGCGCGGGGGGTCGAATATAGTTCGATCGTCGCGCTTCGCGCTCCGTGTTGCGCGCTTCGCGCGCTTGTGCCCTTAGTGAAGCTTGCGCTTTGCAGGACGCTTAAAGATATATGTTTTTTTTTTTAATTTAATTAAATTACATAATTTATATTTTTATATTTTAATTTATTTTTATATATTTGTAATTTATATTTTTAAAAATTTAATTAAATTAAATTAAATTACAGCTTTGAATGCAAAATTTAACTAATTTACTTAAGGTTCTATCGACCTTAAGGAGCACATTCTCATCAGGGCACTCGCGCTTCGCGCTCGATATTTGATTAAAAGCTCGCGCTCCGCGCTCGGCTCTGTTTAACAATATTTTTCACGATTAAAACGAAAACTACTCATCCTATTGAAAAATGGCCAAAGGAGAACTTGTAGATCTTTTTAAGGCGAATAATTATGTTTCTTATCATTTTCTACATCGCGTTTTTTGGCTCAAAATTTGAATTTTCGATTTTTTAAGGAAATTCAAAAAGTTGTTATACGGATCCTATAGGGCGTTCAAAAAGAAACATTTTTCATCTTTAGACTTTTTTTCATATCGTGCGTTGTTTGGCTTGTAATTTATGTTTTCTTTCATTTTTTTGGATTTTCAAAATGTTATAAGTCTTTCAATTTTTTTTTTCCAAAAAAGTCTTTAAGAAAAATTGTTCGACTTTTTGAGTACTACGAACGTACGTCATTAAAATTTTTAGATTAAAAAAAAAAGTGGTTTCAAAATTTTTCAAAATGCTCCCACTTTTTGAATTTTTATCCAAAATGGCTGGCCAACGAACTTGACCTTCATTTTAGGACACTAAAAGAGTATACCAAGGGACAATCCAATCGGTCAATTCTTTCGAAAGTTATCGTGCTCACTAACTAAAAATCTACAGACACACAGACAGACAGACAGACACATTCGTAAAAACGTTTTTCGGGTTCAGGGGGTCCCAAAACGTGGACATTTGACAAAAACTGGGGGGGTCAAATTTTACACAAATCTAATACCTTCTCTGATGAGAATGTAATATTAGAAAATGTATCGAAAACAAAGCTTCCTCTATGAGGAAGCAAAATGTACTGAATTACTCTAGTTAAAAATTAACTCAGATTAGTGTGGTAATTATGTGATTAAAGATTGAATTATCTCTAAAATTTGAACCAGTTACAATTTTTACTAATTTCAATTAGTGAATCAATTCTCGCTATATAAATCAGGTATTTTCTACTACTGATCAGTAAAAAATAACTGATATGTTCGCGATAATAAATATTTTTTATTTATCTCCGTCTGTATGAAACGGAGGTAAATAGGGAAATATAAATATATATATAAATATATATATATATATATATATATATATATATATATATGTAAGTGGATTTCTACTATTTAACGAGTTTCTGAATTGTATGATTAATATTTCGCATCTGTCTATTCCACATCAATGTCTTTTGATGAGACCAAATGAAATTAAATATTCGATACTTAATTTGAGTAAATTATTTCAAATTCAGTTCAACAAACTGAAAAATTTGTACAAGTTTTTACATTTTAAAAGATTTTAAAACTACATTTTAATGATAATTATCAAGAGATGCCCATGAAATTTAAAATTTTACAAAACTCATCTGAATTCCAAGTACACGAAACATTTCGAAATCTTTCACTTTACATCTTCTTATAGATATAAAAATTGGTCTAAGAATTTGAAGATAGTTAAAAGATTATAGTGTCTCAATGTAAAAGTCTAAAGAGTCTTGAATATCTTTTATGATTCATTCAAGAGGCACCACTTTATCTGTATTGTAATCCTCCTAAGGGTCAAATCAAAATTATGATCAAATCAAATCAAAATAATTCTAGTGAATGAAATCCAGACGTGAAACCACGTGAAACCGCAACCAAGTACCGCCGCACTGGGTTATTCTGGAGATTGCGGCTTGATTTTATGAAGTAACCTGTAGTCGAGGCAATCATGTATATGCCACATGTATAGCTTCCAGCACTGCCGTACAATCTAAAAAGAAACATAAGTCACATTTTTATGAAAAATGAGTTTTTGGTATCACTGGATTCGTAAAAGAAAGCTGCATCTATCTAGAAAAGTACAAATTATTAATTATTAATATTTATTGCAAAAAACGATTGTTTAAAAATGAGGAAAGTCGAAAAAGTTGAAAAATACAACAGAAAAAGATCTCAAAGTACTTTGCGTGTCCCAAAATTTGATCATAGCATCCTAATACGTCATCATCATACAATTGAAAAAGAACCGAAAGTACTTTGTGACTTTCTTGCGTTGTAAAAGTGACCGAGTGCGGAGCGCATTTACAACAGAAAAGAAGCGCTTGCCCATGCCCGCGCTCATGCTTTTGCCTTTGCGTTCTTCTTGCGTTGTATTTTCGACTTTTCGCAACTAAGTCCATTTTCTCATATAAATTGTTTAAAAAATCAATTTTTGACTGCAAAATATGAAAGAGCACATTTTTTTTACCTTAATAGTGTATTTAAACTATTCAAAATTTTATTCCATATTAGCGTTCTTTGGGCAAACAGTTGTTCTCGATTTTCTCAGTTCGAATGAAATTGGACTTATGTATCTTTTTAGATTGTACGGCAGAGCAGTCCTTCTCTCACTTCTGCTACTGTATACGGCGCAGTGCTTGAAACGCGACACCGAGGTGCCTCAATGAAGAGAGAAGGAGAGGAGAAAAAGAGAGAGAGATTTTAGCTCAGCGAGTCAACAAGAGAAAAAACAGCATGTGTGTCAGAGAAAAACAGAGAAGGAGGATGCTTCAAGGTATGCGTAATGTTCTTCGTTGGTTACAGTATCAAACTAACATTTCTCAAAATGAGATTATGACTTTGCTGATGGCAGTCTGATGCAAAGTGATCTAATCACTAATGACTAATCGGGTTATAGATATTGTAAGCAGATGGATATACAATATGAATATATCGTATACAATTTATATATATATATATATATATCTGCAATTTACTTTTTCATTCCCCCACATTAAATTCCAAGATGTCAAATTTTCATCCAAATCAGGATGAAAACGTTTCACAATGCAAAAACAATTGAAAACTACAATCACATATTTCTACGCAGATGTCAATTGCTTTTCTATTGTGCAGCGCGCCTTTGACCCACTTTCAATTAAATTGACACCCTGGGATTTATTATATTGTGCCAAGATAAAATTTCATACATTTTATTTGCTTTGCGGTTTGATAAGCATTTTAATTTAGAAGAATACAAACTAATTACAAAAATTCTGTAATACTATGTTTATTGCAAATGGAAATTCACTATCAATAAATACTATTTACGGAATTACGGATTTCATGGTTCATTCAGAAACGTTTTTCATTTTTATTGTGACTGAAAGAAAGTACTAATTTTCCTAAGGAGAAAAAATTTTCGCGTAAAATGAGTAAAATATTCGCGATTTCGAGTAAATTTTGAAAAATTTGGTTAAAACGAGGTGAAAATTTTTCCGTTGGTAGTTTAAACATGTGCGGGAGTGCGTGCATGTAAGGGAGAAGAAGTAAAGAGAAGAGATGCGAGAAGGCGAGCTGGCAGCTGTTGGGCGCGTGCGGCGTCGAACCATTTAAGGCGCGATCACCGGACGCCCGGCGTCGTAACGTCCCTCCCCCACCCACAACTCCGTCACTTGGGTTCTCGACCGACCCCCGCCCCCAAACCCCTTTTACAGACTCACCAAACCCCTTTTCAAGTCGATAGCACTGTATCGCCTCAAACTCTCAAGTAGCAATACTATTAATGCTTTTTCGCCAAACTCCTGATAAGAACGCATTTAAAAATCCACATCAAATAATATTACATTGCGCTAGAGTTGAAAATATTATGAGAAATTTTATTCCTCAAGCATGTTTTACAATATACCCATTTTGCTTCCTCATAGAGGAAGCTTTGTGGTGGTGACAAAATCCAGTTTCCTAAAAAAGGTTTTTTTCAACATATTTTAATGTCAATATATCTAACATGATGTCCTGAAAAATTGTCCGGATGTGTGTGTGTGTGTGTGTGTGTGTGTGTGTGTGTGTGTGTGTGTGTCACGATCCAGCAATTTCTTGAAAACGCGTAGAGATAAATTGATGAAATTTTGCATAGTTATTTCATTATACACCTAGTTGAATTTCTTACAATGGTTTAACAAAATATTTAATTTTACAAGTTTTATGTACTTTTATAATTTTCTTAAAATTCATTTTTTCACTATAACTTCTCAAATAATCAAAATTCAAAGATGATGTAAGGAAAACGTAGATTCCTTGTGTCGAAACGAATCGATTGACCTATATTATTAATGCATTTCATTAAAAAACAACAAAGTTATGGTTAATTGTATTTTAAAAAATTAATTTTTCGACTATAACTTTTCAAATAATCAAAATTTTGACTTGACGTAAGGAAAATAAATGTTCCTTGCATCGAGACGAATCGATTGGTCTACAATATTATTTCATTTCATTGAAAAATAAAAAAATTATTGATCTATTTAATTTTGAAAAATTAGTTTTTCAACTATAACTTCTATAATATTGAAAATTCGAAGCTGACGTAGGGAAAATAAAGGTTCCTTGCGTCGAGACGAATCGATTGACCTATAAGATTGATGCATTTCATTGAAAAATAAGAAAATTGTGCTTTATTGTAATTTTTGAAAATGAATTTTTCGAATATAACTTCTCAAATAATCAAAATTTAATGTTGATGTAAAGAATAATTAATGCTTCCTCTATGAGGAAGCAAATCATATTTGCTTACAGGAAGCATAGTGCTCATTGAATGAGCACAAAAGTTGATACAACTTCACAGCTAGTTAATATTATTTCGGTTTAATATCTAGATCAACATTCCATAAAACTTTCAAGATATTAACCGGTAGAATTCATTTTCTCAAGTATAAAATTCAAAAGGTTATACGAAATTCTCCACGTAATGAAATTTGTATCATTAATAAAGGGATCACTGATTGTGAGTCAAATAGCCAGAAATTTGATGTGTCAATGAATCAAATAAGAATAAAGAATTTTCACACAAAAGAAAAAGTTCGTACCAGTTTTCATCATTTGTCTATATTAAAATACCGAACCGGAAGTGTTAAAGTTTATTCTGAAGAATTTGGAAGATCTAAACGTGTGTTAGTTTTCTTTGGCAGTCGTCGATTTATTGACTTTGAGAATTTAGAGTAGGTAACGTTGAGCGAGGGTGACATTTTAAAAATTAATAATAATAATTTTAAATATTTTTGAATTCGACCCTATATGATAGAATAAATATTTGAAAATAATCATTATATAAAATAATGTATTATCGTACGGAATATTCATCTAGGATATAAACTGATATAAGCTGATCATCTAGAAAAAGGAAACCTTTGTTTACTTTAAAATTTATTTCATAAACATACTTCATAGGAAGTCTCTACTTTCAAAATTCTTCATGAATATTAATTCGTGAAAGAAATGCTCTCAAGTACACACTTAAACCCATGAATGTATTGTATGAAGAAAAGCTAATGACGTCAGTTGAATCATATAGACTCAATCGATAGTGCTTTGTACATGCGTACGTCAAAACGAAAGTTTTATGAATCGTGTGGTGTATAGTTATAATTATTGTCCTTAGATTCGAATATTATGTCCCGATAATAAAAGCAGAGGTAAATTTTTAAATTTAGAAGGATTAAGGAATAATCCTATCCCTATTTCAATTAAAAAGTGTTATGGGGGTACGCCACACTCTTGACGCTACCATATTTCGATGGCTGTTTCATTCCCTTAAAAACCGTTTGTTCACAGATAACGTATCACTTCTTTTTTAGTGGGCTAAACTCGGCTAAAACATATATCAGGATATTAAAATTGGCAAGATACACGCGCGGGGGATACCTTCCTTCTAAAGTGAATTCGTAATTGGCTTAGACTCAACATATATTGTCTGCATACTCTCTAAATCTGAATCAGCGAAAACCATACCAAATCAGTGAAATTCTCGCTGATGAATCAGCGGAATTGCTCTCATAGAGGGCGTGATATTCACTGATTCATCAGCGAATTTCACTGATTTGGTATGGTTTTCGCTGCTGGTTCATATTGAGAGAGTATAGTCGTGAGTCGAATGATCAGCCGTGCTGGGAACCTCAATAGAAATACATTATACGACTAACACACATAATTCATTGCAAGTTTTATTTCTATTTCTACGTTACTCGTATCTATAAATTCCGGGAGCAGTTTAGAAATAAGTATGTGTAGCTTAAAGGAGTACAATGTAAATAGACCTTTGTGACTTTGGTGTTTTACACTACCTACTAATTTTCAAGATCGAGATACTAAAAAATTACTCAAGCTCCATTATAGCTCAAGAGTTTCTCAGTTTGTTTTGTTTCATGAAATAAAATAAACATAATTTTTAAACATACACCAAAAGAGGGAATCAAATATACACATCTATGCTACCGTGTAATGGACCTTTGCGATTTCATGGTGTCCACAAGATTCAATTTTTCAATTTCCCCCTGACATTTCCCTGTCTTATTAAAGTGAATAAGTTTTCAATAATGCGCTAAAATTAAAATTGAAACAATTCAGGAAAATATGTTGAATTTCCGCTAATAGTTTCGCCCGAGCTATTTCAAAAAGGATTAGCTAGATGATAGATTTTCCTGTCGAAATTTGATTAGATAGAGTTCACGATTTCGAAGCCTCAGACGCATAGCTCTCTTCATTCAGAATTCAATAGATTGTAAAAAACCAATAGGATTATTAAATCTAGCGAGTGGCAGTTTATATATGTAAGGGTGAGTAAATGGTACATAGAAACCGCGCGTTCTCGTCAATACTGATTTTTATCTTCCTGTACATTTGAGTCAAATAAATATAAAATGCCCAGTTCCATCTACACTTTTAACTTTGATTTACGTTCTTCTGCCAATAAGTCTGCAGAAAGTATGACTGAAATCTGAATTGCTCTTACCGCATAAAACTAGTGATAAATTTCTGAAAATGCATTGAAACAACATCTTCAAAAATAATATTGAAGAGAATAAAGAAGTGCAGAAGACAGATTTGAAAGCTGAGTGAGTGAATAATGGTAACCAATCTCGATGTTATTCACCCTCTGGTTATCATCGATTGACGCTTTCTCGAGTCTCTATAAGTTGACAATTGGATTAAATCGAAGGTGAAAAAGTCGACCCTCGATAAAGGCAAGCATGTACTGCGCACAATATAATACTGCAATTAGCTCATGTTTCCATGTAATTTCTTTGGCTTTCAAAAGCGAGGGGTTGGGATCTGAGTATATGCAGAGGCGGTAGGTAGGTGTGATATATAGATAACATATAAGAGATGCGAACTGGGCTGTACGGTTGGTGAGACAGGTGAACGAAGGACAGCCCCACAGCAGAGCATAGTATACAGCTAACAGAACGTAGGCAGATACCCCTACATGCATATTATATAGCTGGACGATCATGTATGAGGCGAACAGGTAAAACTCAGGTAAAAGAAACGTTACCATGGAAACGACCATGGCCACCCTCAATCAATATACGTGATGGGGTGTCGGTTCGTCGGTGTTCGGTCGGTGACGCAGGCAAAAGGCCCACGTGGTCCTATCGCCACGTGCAAGACCTCCATTCTTAGGGTGACTCCACAATGTGACCTAAGATTATTAGTACGTATTATCAGGTATTATCTGTATTATCTCCTGGTATCTCTGTAGGTCTCTCTAAAATAGCACTTCAGCTTGCTCTGATTCGCTGAAGCGCGACGCATACAAATACGCTAAACGTCAGGAAGGGCCAATCTGCAGAAGGAAGTCTGTTTGAAAACCAAAAACTCTATTGCTGTTGGCTCTTCTTGACGTTTAGCGTATGAGAGAGCAAACTTATGTGCTATAGAGAGAGACCTTAAAGGTCTCTTATACAATAATTATGGAGTAATTGACTTTGACAAAGATATATTCAGGGTGGCCACAAGATTCAATTTGAATGAATTTTTCCTGACTTTTTCCTGACTTTCAGACAAATTCCCCTGACAGAAAAGTATTAACAATGCGAACAAATTTTCAGTGAAATAATTTTGAAATTTTTCTAAAATTGCATATAATATCATTTTAAATTTTTTGAAATTTAAAACCACTTCACAATACTTCAAATTCGTAAAAATCTCTCAAATTTACGACAACTTTGTTGTCGTAAATTCAAATTTGTTAATATTTTATGAAAAACCTTACATTTTCACCAATTACTTTAAAATTCCTCAAAATCTTTTAAAATTCCACGAGAATATTTATTATATGTACCTAAAAATTTCTGAAAACTCTTCCAAGTTTCTTAAAATCCTTTATAATTCCATGAAAAACTTTTAAATCCTTTAAAATACGTAAAAATTTCTTTAAATTTTGTAAAAAATTACAAAATCTTTTAAAAGCCATAAAAATCTCATGAAATCCTTTTAAAATTCCATCAGGAACATTAAAATCTCTTAAAATTACTTTTAAAAATCAAAATTACTTAAAATTCTTACAAGCATTTTAAAATCTTTTAAAATTCTACTTAATCTTTTAAATATTATTCAAATCTCTTGTAATCCCTTTAAATTTCTAGAAATATCTTAAAATCTTTATAAATTATTGAAAATCTCTTGAAATCATTAGAAAATCCAAAGAATTTCAAAGAATACACGGGGAGAAAACTGTTTAGTAGATCTCACTGTAGAATAGTATATTATGGACAGACTAAGCTAGCGGTTGGATTTACTAAACCGTTTAGTAGATTTTACCCATCCAGTAGTAAGAATAACTACTACTAAATTCTTTAGAATCCTTCGAAATCCTTGAAAAGTTTCTAAAATCTGTTAAATAAACTATAAAATCTATATATGAAATACGACAAAAATAACATAGCACGAATGTCGATTTCTATTTTTCTGGCATTTCCCTGACTTTCCTGACACGTGGCCACCCTGTATATATAATATATACATATAATCAAGTTTCTACCAAAATTTAAACAAGAAACCAAACATTGTATATTGAAGTTCAAAATATATATGTACTTTTAAAAATTCAATTAAATTCTCACTTCGCTAGGTGACTGAAAAGTACTGAAAATTAAAATGAACGAATTTTTTGTATTGATGGTATTTTAAACTATTATTATTATTATTATTATTATTATTATTATTATTATTACTATTATTTTTTTTATTTGCATTGAAAATAATTTTGTATTAAAGAAACTTGTAATGAGAATTGTTATTTTTATTTGGAACAATATTTTTTAATAAAATAGAATTGAGAAAATATTTCGTTCATTTGAAAGTTCAAAACTTCTGGGACATCTCCGCTGTTATGTTATCTTCTTGTCTGCTATTATTTATAAAAAAATCGATTTTTTCAGTATTTTGTTTATAATGTTGAGGGGGGAGTCAGATATTAATCCCGTATTTTCCAAGAGGGATCTAATAAATATCACGGCCTGATGATACGTACTATATGTAGTAGTCTTAGATCACATTGTGGAGCCACTGAAGCCAGCCTTATACCTGTTTCTCCTTAAGTCCTTACGTAGTACAAACTCATGGAAAACTCACGTCCCAAAGCCCAAAACATTCGGCACGTGTATTTAAGAAGACTCCTTATTATTCAATTGGAAGCCTATTAGACCGATAATAGTGATTTACGTCAGATGTATTAATGGTTCAAAATAATTAGAAGAGCTTTTGGAAACCTATAGGTTGTAACCGCCGCTAACATTTCACAATGAAGGCATTTTTATTGTCTGAATTGATTGTTTTTGATTATTTGGACCTTAAAAAACATTTCAAATAATTCTATTCTTGTTTTTAATTTAACGTATTTTCTTCAACTTTTAGTTAAAACTTCCTTTTCAAGAAAACTATAATTTCATACTTTTCATGCTGCATATTAAGGAAATTATATCTGCCTTGATTCAAAATCTTCTCGTCCACGAAGAAACTCATCAACTATAATATTTACACTTTTTCTTAATGTGAGTGAAGTCTAGGTTAACAAAACTTGCATAACATCTCCCAATTATCAAGTCTGACGCCGTGTTTGTATTATTTCGATCGTCATGAAAAATCGTGCGCTACTCGCAAATAAAGTGCCTTATCGACATTCTGATGTGACTGTCTATCCAGTTAATTAATCGTCATGTTAACGACAGAATTAAAGCTTGGTTTGTATGTACCTTCACTTCTGCATCCCGCAAACCAAAAGTGATCTTATCACTAACAGTAAAAGTGATATTTCTGCTTATAGGCATGCGGAAGACGAAAGAGAAATGTATAGTTGAGTAGATACTATATATATATATATATATATATATATATATATATATATATATATATATATATATATATATATATATAT
>CAJFCO010000087.1:1681102-1707716 GCA_904066015.1 Synergus gifuensis
GCTTTCCTATAAATGCGACTGGGATAAAAATCTACTTGCATCAAACACTTTATAATTAATTTAAGCCATTTTTGAATCTATACATCGACTCGAAAAAGAATTGATACTCTCTCAATCTGAATTAGTTAGAAGTTATACTAATGAAATAGTGTTGATTCATTAACGAATTCATTTTAGTAAGCACTTTTACTATCCAATTAAAACTACTAATTCACAGTAAAAAAACTGCTAATTAATTTGAATAAGGGTAATTAAATCTTCTTACTTAATACTTCTTTCTTACTAATTCAGATTGAAAGAATAGAAATTTCTCACCTTAAAATTGAATTTGTACTGTAGAAAAATGTCTAGATTTCACAAAAGCCTTAAGAATAATAAATAAAAGATGGGGTTCTTTGAGAAGATCACGAGTGAATTGTAAAAGATAAAATCATCGCAGAGACAAGGTTAACGGCGGAAACATAAAGAGTAAGCTTATTCATTGTTGGTAACTTTCAACATTATTTTCCCCTTACTGCGAGACACAAGTTCGAACTTTATTTCAAATATTAATCAAAGGTATGAACTAAGGAAAGAAGGATATCCTAACTTTTCTTACAATTTCCACGTTTCCTTGTACCTTTATCATTCCTTACGTCAATGACCAAAATAGTCGATAAGCCGATTACAAACACTAACGCCTTTATAATTCAATTATTTTCGCTCATTTTTCATGAAACGTCCTATATCTTCGAAAGGATCTTGAACTAAAATCACATCTTGTTGAGATTAAATTTTCCTGCTTCTCTATATGACACGATTCTGATTTCTTCAACGGTTTCAATCAATCTTCCAAAATACATCATACAATCCTAAATCGATTCCTTAAAAAGAAAACAGAATTCGCAGAATTAAAGAAAGTCTATCAGATTTTGATATTTTCAAGGAAGAAGATCAATATTTTTGCAGTCAATGTTGTCGATACTTCTGCATCAGTTGAGAGTTTTGGTAATAAGAAAGAGTCAACGTTTAGGTCATGTTCTACACAATATTTCATATCTTGGGGGCCCTGTGTTGAATATATCTTTTGTACCGTAAGGTCAAACGATCTATTGTCATGAACCTGGTATTATGTTATCTAATGTGTAGGTCTAGGTTCTGCAAGATCACCTGATAAGCTTGCATCTGATAAACTCTAACGTGTGTACCGAAATCGCCACATTACAGAGCTGGAAAATAAGAAAACTGATATAACTTCCGTAAAAAAAGAATTGCTAATCGTTATAGTAAATTAAAGAATCCCTACAAAATAACAATAAAATTCTTTCATAAATTTCAAGTTCTGTTTTCGGACTGATGAAGGACTTACAAAAGTACACACAAATGCAAAATGGAGATCAAAAAAAAAAAAAGAAGATTAAAAAGTCTGCAGAGCTGAAAGCCGAAAAATTCCTTTTGGTGTAAATTGCGATATAGTATGTACTTGTGTCATTAAATCACATTCTGGCCATGCTATTACAACAGTGGAGATAGTATCAAACACATATCCCCACTTCGTAATGGGGATATATGTAAAGTCAATTATTATAAGTACCTCAAGGAGAAAACTATTAAGGGTTCCTTATATCGATTTACAGATCTGAGAGACGTGTACAAAAAATTGTATGTATTGTACACAAATACAATTTTCCCTACAGACATTTTGATTTCAAAGCATTTCAAATGTAGTTAAGTATGTAAAGTAAATTTAAAACAAAAAGAAGATAGGAATCTGTATTGTTAGAAAATATTTAAATTTTCCCATGAATAAAATATATATCTTCATATTAAATATTATTTTCCGTCTTCGAAACAAGTAAACAAGATTACTTGCATTTACATAAATACGATTAATTTTCTACTTTACCGATGCAAAGTACAACAGAATTAGCAGATGGCGACATCATGCACAGATCTCGTATGTAAATTCTCATAATTATCATACACGAAATTCTCAAATGTGTATGTCACAAATTCAAAGAACGTAACAAATTTTAAGAAAAATTTTCTCACCTTCTTTATACTAATTGTTCCCTTTCACATTTTCCCTTTGCGTGTTCACGATTTCCCTCTATCAAATGTAAATTACCACAATTAATATATAAATCACATATGTGAAGATATGTTCCTTTTATATGGAAACGTACTTGAAAGGAACTTTTTTCATTGATAAAATTAATTACAGAAATAAAATGTACCTCTCTCATTACTTTGTTATTACCTAAGCTTCAAACAAATAAGTAAATTCATAGCTTTACGCAATGTAAAAACTTAAGTCTTATTATTACTCTTAACATTGTATTAATACCTTTTACAGAAGTATTCCAGCTGTTTAAATTTACATATTATCAACGTGTACACTACCGTTTTTATTACAGGTAATTTCAGAAAAAACAATAGAAAACGAAAATAGTAAATATAAAAACAACTTTCGTGTCGGGAAAATGATTTACTCTTTAAAGCGAAAAAAAAACATTGCTATCAAACAGAAGATAGGACTTTTAATCAGAATAATATATGAAGAAAACATGTACCAGAAGTTTTGAACGGTCAAAACTTCAACCAAATAAGAAAACCATTTTCTTACTGAAATTTATTTATATGTAGGAAAAAGCTTAAATTAGACCCTCTAAATTCAGATAAACAACAGCAAAGTAGATTTGAGGACATGGATTTCATCTAATCATAAGGGTAAATTTAATTTCGCTAACTTTACGCACGCAATAATAAATATTTTGTGTCAAAACTAGGTAATTTGGCCCAGTATTAGTGAAAAATGTTTATTATTGCAAAGGTAAATTTGACGAAACTAAATAATTGCTCTTATGGTAAAGTATTACATGCCCTTAAATTAAATAGCGAACTTCACTGAATGAATAAGTTGATTGTTATTTTGTTAAGTTTCTAATATGTACGTATTGTTATCTTGTGAAAACATAGAAAATAGAAAAGCACTTTACGGATTTTTTTACAGTTAATAAGTGTGATGTTTTTCAAAACAATAAATAACATTAGATTATACAAGAAAATGAGATATTTTCTACCAATATTTAAGATATTATTTCAACAAATGAAAAATTCGCTGGATAACGTTTTTCACAAGAATCACATAATCATATTCCATCTTATCAGTAAAGTATTAATTCTTAGGACTTAAAATTTTAAAACTAAAGTTATTGACAGCAAAAACATTCAATATTCTAAAAAATCTGGTCTTCAATATCGAACCAGTTAGAAACATTTAAATACGTGAAATCTACAGAGCTGGCAAAACGGAAAATGTTATGCGATTTTTCTACATTTTCAAGCTTTCAAGTTGTTGAAAATATTGACATGAACCATAGAAAAGTTGAAGAATTAAGATATGAAATCTGGAGAGAAAAGAGAAGTGAATCTGTAGGAAAAACACAGTAATAAGACGGCGAAGCGTTATATTTTTCTTGTCTGCACCATCCAGTAGTGTGCAAACAAGATCAATATATCTCGCATGACAACATAAGTACATCGATACATCTTTCGAAAAGAGCAAAACTGGATCTCCAGAGAGTTAAGCTTTCTCTTTGAAGATCCAGCAGATGCAAATAGCGGACTCTGGCAAGGAAAAACAAGCGGGAGTGAAGCTGATTTTTTGCCAAAAACGAAACTCAATGTCATATGTATACCGAAGGCCATGTCCAACAGACAGGCTGCACATTGTCGACTAAATTTCGAATTGATAAATATGACAAAGAATTTTGGCTACTCACAATTTTCACTGGTTGTATGTTGATTTGTACAAGGTTTCCCCCAACTTTTCACGAATTATTTAACTTCGCACAGCAACATTATTGTACCAAAAAAAAAAACCGAACGAGCCTGATCAAAACCACAATTTTCATGACGTCATCGAATGCAGACATGCGCACACGATTTTCGGTGATTTTCCATATACCGAAAAGCACGTGCGAAACAACTTCACTTTTCACGACACTACATCGCTAAGAAACGCGCAACATTATTGCATCGAAACGGTTTAGTTTTCTAAAGATTTCGAGCGCGATTCGTGAAAACCACCACGGTTGCCGACATCCATCCATCCACTCCCACTTGTTAAACTGACGTCATCTGGATAGTTTACCTTGAAGCATGACATTGAATTGCAATGTTGCCAATCGTACTTCGCAAAATTCCCATATTTTTCTAGGAGTTTGTAATTGCCGGGAAAATGATGATTTTACACGGTCACTAAGTGTATAAACGAATTATATTCAGTAAAAAGGCTAAAAGATGGTTAGTTTTATTGCAAAAGACCGTATGGAATAAAGAAAAACCATTAGAAAGGTTAGAAAGTGAAAAGGAATGTTCACGTGTTTCGGCGCCGGTACACGGTAAAAGTAAAAGGAAATTTGTATTGAAGATGCTTATTACTTGAAGTAAACAATATTTCTTTCTACGGGAAATGTTACCAGAATTCAAAATGTATGTAAAAACTTTGTAAAATATTTTTTTTTACCTAGTGATTTTTGGCGACAGGTTGCAATTTTTGGCGCTAGTTTTGTAATTTGTAAAAACTTCCGCATGAGGGCATGCAAGTAGTTAGTTGGCGGTAAATTCAAAGTAGTTTTCAATCATCAAAGTGCATTTATTACAATTGAAACACTTAAAAAATAAGAATTCTTAAGCTGAGTGTAAATTTAATAGTTTGTAGTTTTGAGAATCTGTAATATAAAATACTTTTTTCTACAGATTAAAACAAATTAGCTAAGTAAAAATGTATTGATGACACAAATGAAATGCTCAGTTTACGATCGAGTTTACTTTCTCACTTCAGAGAGTTTCCTTGACACGACAAAAGACAACACAAAACAGTTTGTAGCGATTTTTACACCTATATTTTGTAATGGATCAAGGAATTTACTAAGAAATGATTTTTGACATATAAAAATAAATTTTCCGTAAACGAAGCGTAAGTATACATTATTTAAAAATTTCTTCATTTTTTCTAAAATTTTTCTTTTCCTGTCACAAATTCAGAATGTGTGATGACTTATTATCACTTCCTGATAGTGTCTCAATCATTATAAAGAGTCAACGTGTAAGTTTTCGGTTCAAAGATCAAACAAACGTGGAAATAAACCATTTTTTAAGCATGTGTACATATAAAGAGCGACATTTTTTCAATTTAGAATATGTCAGTTACATATGCTTAATTATATACTATTAATTAATTAATTAATTAATTTTAGGAGCAGCACTATCGTCAATAAGTATGGCATATGCAGAGAGAATTCCAACTAATAATGAAGAATTTTTAGCTAATAGAAAACCTTTCAAAATTGAGAATGACATGAAACAAGCAGAGTTTTTTGAATCAACTGTATTACAGGAAGATGTGGACAAAAAAATTTTATCGCTTAAACATATATTGGAAAAGGATCCAAAAGCTGCAGACTTAAAGTGGTCTCTTTTTTTCGCTGCATGTCACACTTATCGATATGACAGTTGTCTTAAACCGTTTCCACCGATGTACATAAAAAACGAGTGCAAGGATATTGATGCTTTGGTATTTAAAGTTTCAAATATTATTTAGACTTTGCCTTATTAAGGGCGTATTGTAATTGTCATAAGATCAAATTTAATTTTTCCAACCCAAATAATAATTTTAGAGAAAAACGCTGGAAACAGTCCCCCCATTGGGTATCTTATTCCAAGAACTTGACGAACCAAATGTTTATGAAAATTATGGTCCAGCGATAGAATTATTGTATTGGGTGTTGGTGCGATTAAGAGATCCTCACATAAAAAGTGTGAATAAGGAATGCGTAAGTATGAAGAAATGCTAAATTAATTATAAAAAGAGTCAGTTTAGCAAGATAAATGTTCCCCCTGGTAAAAAAGTTTTTTTCTAATCGCGTATTATGTATTTTAATTCTAGTTTGACTCGGTATTGAGGAGGGTTCCTTCAGAAATGCAAGTAGCTGCTCCCAACCTAATTTTTCAAGTCGCTAGTGTAAAGCATTCCGCCTTAGAAGAAAAGTGGCGAAAATTAGCTCAGGGACATGCAACATTTTACTCCTACCACGGCAGTCGCCTCGAAAATTTTCATTCCATTTTACATTATGGATTGCAACAAAACATGTGCAAAGTAAAGTTTAAAATTATATTTTAATTGAATAAGAGATTTATATATTTTACGTATTTTCTTTTATAGACTTCACTGTATGGGAATGGTATTTATTTATCGAGTGAACTAGGAGTAAGTTTACTATACAGTCCTGTTGGTTATGGATGGGGAGGTAGTCTTTTGGGCAGTGATATGAGTTGTGTTGCACTTTGTGAACTTATTAACCATCCTGATGTGAAACGAGGTGATTCCGGTAATTATATTGTCTCAAGTTTAGTGTTTGGTACCGTTGTTTATTCAATTAAAATGATATACTATTATTTAAAGGAGATCACGAGAGACGTATGGTGACAGACGCAGTTGGTGGAAAAGTTCCAAATAAGTACTACGTAGTCATCAATAGCGAACTAGTACGAATTCGTTACCTGTTGGTCTACAGCCAAGACTTCAACTCATCAAGGTAATGCAAATTAATTGAAATTTTTAAAGATGAACGTTAAGTTTCAAAACCGCTTTTTTTCAGAGAGTCAAACAAAACAGGCCTGCTCGCATGGTTCCGAAAACACAAGCTTCTAACCTTCGTGCTTGGCTACGTCGTCTTATTGGCTTCTGTTGGTTTAACACATAACAAACACGTCGAAAAGTATTACAGATTGTTTATACAAAGAGCTGGCTTGCAATAGTTTAATTCAATATAGCTTAAATTGATAGACTTCTGCACTGCAAATAAATTTTAAAGTTTTTTGAGAAACTTTGTCATCTAAAGAATAATCTAAGTATCAGAAAATGAGTTTTTTGCTTAAATTCTATTTATTTACACATGTTTAAACACAAAGAATCATCTTTATGTAAAATATATTTTACACTGTTCTATCGACAGTTTTCTCAATCCATTCCGTATGTAATTTTCGAATTAGTATCTTGTCAAAATTATAGGAAAGTTTTCAGTTACTAGATAATCGTCCTCAAATGCCACAATGAGATTTACTTCAAACTCTGAAATGTGAAAACATTGTTATCATCTGTCCTAGGATTTAATTGAATTATGTTTTAATTGAATTATTGTTCCTGTCTTACCAACTTTAAAATTACTTGTCGTTAGAGTTGGACACGTAAAAAGACGTGGAAATATCATGTAAATCGGTATTGGAAGTCCAGTACACACGCTACCTTCACCAATTTGTATATTTTGTATCTCTGTAGCTAAAAGTGATTTTAAAAATTCTTAGAAAATTTGATATTGACAAAGATAATAAAATTTGAAATACTTATACTTACCATCTCTCGAATAACCTTCAGCACATCCGCAAGTTTCTACTCTTACAAGTTGCAGTTCTATTGATTTTATCACAGCTTCACAGTGTTCAATAACTACCTTAAGGCATGAAACAATCCTCATTAATTCTTATCACTTATTGAACAATTTGAAATATAAGGTGTTTAGAAGCTTCCAAATTAACTCTGGAATTCCTGTAATAATTTAATCGAGCCTCACCTCTCCTGTTAGTGGTTCAGACAATTTGCAGCACAATGAGTTCAGTTTGCCAGAAATACAGAATCGTGGTAGGTTGGACCTGTCTCTCGTATTGTGAAGAGACTCTGGCATTATTTTAAATGGTACAGATTTTATGTGCTCCTTAGCCAATTTAGAACTAGTTCTATCTTCCACGATGAATTCCAAAGATTTGCTCACGTCTTTTGCTAGAAAGCTTCTCTTGATATCACACCGAATCATGTACTGAATGTTTACGAAAACTCCATGATAAGTTTCGTAAAGAGTCTTGCTACCTCTTGGCTTCAGAGGTAATTCAAAAGGAATCTCTGTCTTTCCACTAGGGATTTTTCCTGAAGGGGCTACATCCAGAGTGTACTGCACCAATTGTATCGGCTAAAATGAATAAAAGGTTACTAAAACAGAATGGTATAAAGTTCGTTAACTTTTAGTAACGTTCATAAAATTATTTTTGCCAAATTTGAAGTTTGGTGTTCATGTTAAATTACCTTAACAGAATTATAAAACGCTTCAAAAATGCCGACGGTTTTGGAGCTCAGCTGTAAATTAACACATCCCTCCATCGTAAGAAAAATACCATCGTGTTTGATATCTGAATTTGTTTGTATCAGAATTAACCCCGTAACAATCTCCTATAAAAACAAAAATTAAAGACCAGTTCTTAAAACTGAAAAAAGGTAAACTCGTGTAAAACTCACCCCTTCATGATAAATTTTACAGACACGTTTTAGCCTTATATCAATATTAATCGACATATTGCCCTTGAATATAAGAAAAACAAACTATTTTTCTGTAACAATTAGATGACAATACATAATATGTTCGCAGGGTTAGCAGTGACACATGTCAAAGTTTCGTAGCACTTAACCTCATCATCTTGCAAAAATGATTAAAACGATTAAAACTGTAATATACAGATTTCCAGTCACTTCCATTATATTCCGATTTGATTTTACGGACACGGATTAATTATTTTCTTAAACTGTTTTAATTACAAATATTTTTTATTTAACAGTAATGACAAGGTGACAAAACTGACAAGTATTGTATCAAAACCTGGTCAAAAAAAAAAAAACAACAAAAACGATGTCAAAAATTGACACATCCACCCAGGGCCGTGCGCGGGAGGGGTCGAAATATTTTTATGATTAAGGGCGACGGAATTTGAAAGTAAAAAATGTAAACAAACTGTCAAAAACTGTCAAAATATGTGGAAAGATACTAATGTTATCACCAGGATTTTTGTGGGGGGTTTTGAAGGGAAAATATGGCAAATTTAAAGATTTTTGGTAGCACACTGTGGGAAGAAAGAGTGTAGAAACATAGGAGATACCCTAATTTTTCCAGAAAAACAATATATTATTCACTAGAAGTGAATAAATATGCGCCGATAATGGCGGACATTTTAACCGCACGAGAATAAAATACATATAGCATTCACAGCTGCGAATTGACTGAGAGTCACTGAAGGCTTGACGCTAATTGCTATGTGCTGACGCCTGACACCTCACACTCGGGGATAGTTTTGGCAGGAATGATTTGAATTTCAATAAGAAAGATAATCGCAATAATCTTTTATCGTTTGATTCATCTCATATTTATTAAAAGAAAAAACAAGTGACAATTATACAATGCATTTATAATACTGAAATCATTAAAACTTGTCAATAATCGAATAAATCTTTAATATAGATTTCTTATTGAAATTCAAATAATTCCCGCCAAAACTATCCCCGAGTCACAGTTTATACAGTTGCGACACTCAATGCTTTTTAGGTGTTCCTATTTTTGTAGAATTTTTTAGTGCGCATGTCCGAATCTTTACTATCAAGAACATGACGGTTGTGGCGGTCACAGACACAGACAGCTGTTTGAAAGTATTTTAGGTTTGCTTGTTAGTTTATAAAATGTGCTAAAAATGCCACGAAAAAGAGGCGGATTTTCTTGTGCTTACAAAGATTGTACAAATGTTACTGGACGAACGGATGGTTTAAGTTTCTTTCGATTCCCAAAAGATCCTGAGAGGTTAGTTTTTCCAAATCTTATTAATTTTTTCTTAATTTAAAACATTTATTATATGACAGATACAAAAAGTTGAATTTTCTACAATATTGATGTATAAAATAATATTTTGAATAAAAAAATCATGTTCACTATAGATCTGCTGCATGGGTGAAAACATGTGAACGTGAGGATTTGACAAATAAAAAGCCTGAGGAATTATACATTAATTACAGAATATGTCAAGAACATTTTGAGAATCACATGTTTTTGAATGACTTGAAGAACAGGTTACACGACCATGCTTGCCCCAGAGCATTTAGCTCAAACAATCAACCGGTCATTCAATCTGAAACTCAGTCAGAAATGTCAGCTGATGAGTACGCTAGTCCACCCAAACGGTTCAAGATTGACAAAGGTTCCGTATCATGTAAATATGATATGATGTACACTTCAAATGAGACTATTAATTTAGACACATGCTGCTCTGATCAAATTATTCACGGTACGTAACATGTGGTTTTATGATATGAATAGCTTATATTTTAAACAATATTTTTCATAGTTGATTCAATCATATTAATGATTTTTATTTGATTTGATCTGCTTCAAAAGATTATATTGTTTACTTATTAAAGAATTAGTTGTACTGTTTTTGTAAATATTTCATATTTTATATTTTAGAAGAAACGAGTTCAAGTCACATCCGACCTAAATCTAGTCGATCAATTGGAACACAAACTGAAAAAAAATTGTCTAAGGATTCAAAAAGTCGATCAATTGGAACACAAACTGGAAAAAAATTGTCTAAGGATTCACAAAGTCAATCAATTGGAACACAAACTGAAAAAAAATTGTCTAAGGATTCACCAAGAAAAGTGAAGTTACGAAAAGGGTTTAATAGACTAAAGACAAGATTTTTGAGAAGTAGATGACATAGTGTTGACTTTAGATCAGATTAATTGCTTGGTAGATAAAATTGTGCCAGAAGAAGCAGTTGAATTTGTGAAAGCTCAAATAAGTCATGCTCCACAAAAACCTAAAGCAAAAAGGTATTCGAAAGAGTTTAAACAGTTTTGTTTAAATTTATACTATTCCGGACCCAAGGCTTACAAAAAAATGAAAAAGTCCTTTCAATTAGTTTCTGTAAGATCTTTACAAAGATTAACAAGAAAAGTAAAGCTGAGACCAGGGGTTAACAAAAATATATTTGAAGCACTGAAATTGAAAGTGGATAATATAAAAGATTGTGATAAGTACTGTATCTTATGCATGGATGAAATGTCGTTAAAAGCATTTTTAAATTATGATGCAAATAAAGATGCAGTTATTGGTTTAGAGGATTGTGGTGATGGAAAGAAAATGAAACCAGCGTGCAGTGCTATGGTAGGAATGCTTCGAGGGATCAACCAATCGTGGAAACAACAAGTTTTTTATAATTTACTTCATACCCAATGTTCTTTTACTAATATTCGAGATAACGTTGTTGAATGCATTCGTAAAGCAAGAGAAATAGGGCTTAAGGTCGTAGCTGTGGTTAGTGACATGGGTTCAAATTTTGTGCAATTAGCTCATTCTCTTAAAGTGACTACTGAAAACTCATCTTTTGAAATAGACGGAGAAGAATATTTTTATATATTTGATGTGCCTCATTTGATCAAAGCTACGAGAAATAATTTATTGGCTAGTCATTTTTTTGTTGACGATACATTTACTTCTTGGGACTATGTCAAAACTGTTTATGAGATGGGCAAAAAAATGCAAAATCCGCCTGCACCAGAACTTACTGATTGTCACGTATAACCTACTAATTTCAACCGAATGAAAGTTAAATACGCTACTCAAGTTATAAGCAGAAGTGTAGCATCATCTATAGAGCTATTCGTAACGTTAAAAGCTTTACCCGAGGAAGCGTTAGTGACATCTAAATTTATTCGCAATTTCGATAATCTATTTGATATGTGCAATTCATCTTCTCTTTACAGTTGTAAAGAGCATAAGAAAGCTTATACAGGTTCAGAGTTTCAAGTAACATTTTTGAATAGTATGAGCACTTTTGTATCAAATCTTAAAGTTTTTAAAAAAATTGATAATGGCAGTTACAAAGATGTAACAAATACTCTTACATGTAAAAATGGTTGGATTATAACTATTCACTCTATACAATCCTTATGGGATCGATTGAAAGATGTTGGATTCAAATATTTATTAACTCGTCATTTGAATCAAGACCCATTGGAGATATTTTTCGGTATGGTAAAAGCTTTAAATGGAAATGCATTGAATCCAACTTCTTTACAGTTTATTAACGCCTACAAGAAACTTTTTTTTATCAACTATTCAAATGTGACCACTGGTAATTGTATAGAAGACTACGGTAATACTTTAATGAAACTTTCTCAAATAAATAATCATGAGATTCACACCTTTCAATTTGAAGAAGAAAACAAGGAACACAACTTTCTACGAAATATTTTAATCAAAGATATTCACGACTTTCAATGTACTGAATTAGCAGAAAAAAATGTATTTACATTTGTTTGTGGCTTCTTAGCAAAAAAATGTCTGCAGCAGCATTCCTGCAGTGTTTGCAGTGATTATTTCAAAGCTGGAGCAGATTTAAATCAGAATACCATTTACTGTTATTATCGCGCTTATGACATCTCGGACGATAATTTATTTGGAAGATTATGCATTCCCAGCCCTGAATTTGTTTTGTATTTAGAACAGCTTGAAAATCTATTCTTTGAACGATTTTATGATTTAGTTAAAAATGAACGCATACTTCAGTCATTCGCAAACCTATTTCAAAATGTACATTTTGAACACCCTTGCAAAGATTTTCCTCATGACTATCTGATTAAATTATTTGCTCGAGTACGCTTTTTTTATACTTTGAAATTCATAAATAGAAATTTCAGACAACAGAAAGGTCACGCTAAACAAATTATTCTTAATCACAATTAATAGTTACATTGACTTGACATAATATTTGCTTTAAACCTACATTAATCCATTGTGATATTTGGATTTGATACTTGTAGTTTGTGTTAAATTAAGCCATTTGTGATAATATGTAAGAATTTAAAAAAAGTGATATTTCTATAATTAAGTACGTTACAATAATTGAAATAATTTATATTTCAGAAAAAGTATTATTTGAGATAAAAATTGTAAAATGCAAATATAGTTAGGAAAAATTTATTAATAATAGTTCGATTAAAAAATACTCTTAATATATTTTAAGAACAAATGGCAGAGTTTAAAATTCCTAAAAAGATCATTTGTGAGCTATAAATAATATGGTGTTGAAAAAGTAAGTGCAATGCATTTGATACTTGTATAGTTTGCGTTAACTACTTCTGATAATATGTAAGAATTAAAAAAAAGTGTTATATTTTTATAATTTGTAAGTGCGTTGCAATAATTGAAATAATTTTTATTTCAGAAAAAGTATTATTTGAGATAAATATCATAAAATGCAATATATTTTAAAAACAGACTGCAAATAGTTTTAAATGGAAATTATATATTGATTTATTTGTAATAAATGATATTTTGATACAATGCGTATTTATTTTTTGTACTTTCACGGTACCCGACTAATCTATATCCTCTGTATATTTACTATTAAACATCAAATTAATTTTCTACAAATTTCCTTCACAATTTTTTATTTATATATTAAATTTGTATAAATACAGTCCGTATAAATCTAGCAATATATATATATATATATATATATATATATATATATATATATATATATATATATACGAATTTCAAATTTCGCGGTATCTGTACTATCGGCAATATGGCGTCGGTGGAACACATTTCCCATTGAAGTGTCGCAACTGTATAAACTGTGCCCGAGTGTGAAGTCAGCACATAGCAATATAGGGTCAAGGCCTTCAGTGACTGTCAGTCAATTCGCAGCTGTGAATGCTATGTATTTTATTCTCGTGTATGTAAATATCCGCCATTATCGGCGCATATTTATTCACCTCTAGTGAAAAGAATATTTTAAATGGAGAAAGGTTACTTTCAGTCCTTTCAGTCTTCGAGAAAAATTAAATAATCCATAGTAATTAAAAAATTTCAAATTCCCGCTCGAATAAAGCAGAATTTATTGCGCCACCTCGTGGCGTGTGGTCAAAATAATCCGTTTAAACGTAGCGGCATTGCCGAATTTAGCCGAATGGTACCGAAAAAAACCGAAGCCACAAATACGTCGATAGCGCCGCTCTATGAACGTGTGGTCTAACTAAACTCTTGCCGCATCTAGGTAAAATATCTCTTGATTCAAGAACACTCTGACAAGGACACCGAACTCCGGTGGTGGGGGTAAGGCAGCCTTGAGCCTAAAAACGTTGACGGCGGTGGGGGCCAAAATCTTAGTAGCGCGATTCGTTCCATTTCCAGTTAGTTTTGCGCATCGAGGGAAAATTGGAATCGACTTGGAAAATTGGATCTAACTCAACTAACCTCAAACTTGTTTATATTTATGTTTATTTCAAGCGAGTGTGTTAGGAATTATGGTTTTATTACTGTTTGAATGTATCATCTGTATATTCATTTTCGATTCGCAAGATTTTCAATTGTGTATGCAAAAAATAATTATGCTTATTTAACACGTACCTTGTCAGGAAATGAAAATAATGGGCTGTTTACACCTCTGTCGGTTAGCCGACAGCAAGCAGAAAATACATAAGAGTAAAAGAGATAGAAAATGAAAAATTGGACAAAAAAAACTCTCTATCTCTTTTACTCTTACGTATTTTCTGCTTGCTGTCGGCTAACCGACAGAGGTGTAAAAGAGCCTTAAAGTGACATGCTGGTTTTCCTTTTCGCCACTCTTCCATTTACTCGAACAAAAATTAATGCAACATGAAACCATCATACTTCCTAACACTCGCTTGAAATAAACATAAATATAAACAAGTTTGAGGTTAGATTGAGTTAGATCCCAATTTTCCAAGTCGATTCCAATTTTCCCTCGATGCGCAGAACGAACTGGAAATGGAACGAATCGCGCTACGATTTTGGCCCCCACCGCCGTCAACGTTTTTGGGCTCATCCCCACCACCGGAGTTCGGTGTCATTAGAGTGTTCTTGGCATGGACCAAAATTTCTGAAACATTCCAAAGTTTCACGAAAACGTATGCGCATGCGTACTCATGTCAGGTTGAGGTTAGATCATCCCGTATTTTTAGGTTAGGGCATACTAGGGTTCACAACAAATTCTCTTCATTGAATTCTTGATCTTGATAAATGGTTCTCCACAAGCATTGTGTACATAAATATTTTTCAATAAAATGCATTAATCATACAGACCAATCAATTCGCCTTGATAAAAAGAATTTTCATTTTTCTTATAAGTTATAAAAGTTAAAAAATTAAATGTTTTGTTAAACCCTTATCAGAAATTCAACTTCGTATATAATGGAAAAAGTATGCCAAATTTCATCAATTTATCTGCACGCGTTCTCGAGATATTTGCAGGATTGTTAAAAGCGTGACATATACACACCCACTCTAATATTTAAACAAATCTATTCTTGTTAATTAGATAAAATGTTTAGTGTTACGGAACATGAAATATACCATTATCTATCAAATGTATAAATTTTATAGTACTTTTTAATATTTTGAATTTTCCCGCTTTAATGTATGAAACTTATGAAATTTTGAAACGTTTCAAAAGTTTCATGAAACTTTTCATTTGACCAAAGTTTCATGAAACTTTACAACCCTAGGGGGGGGCAACCCTATCCGACTTAAAAAGAAAATGGCGTTCCTTGGTGATTATAGTTTCTATGTGCGAAATTTTCTCACTAGAGCGGCGCTGCTCGCAACATGCTTTAAAAATGTATTATACTAATGGGAAAATATTCAAAAAATTAAAATACTTAGGTTTTTGAATAAAATGAGGTCAGAAAATGTTTCTCAAATGATTGTGGGATATAAAATAGACATTATCCATCAATCGAATAATATGAAATTGAAAAATAACACATGAAATTACGTAAAATGTATACAGTGGATATAACTCAGTAAGAATTTCTTGATACTCTTAACAAAATATTTGTTACGTTATCACATAAAGCTAAAAATATTTTTAAAAATATAAAAAAAACTTTAGCTTCTAAACAGAATTATTTTCCATTTATTTTTTTATTTTTCCCAACTTTATAGGAATGAAATAACAAATATTTTATTAAACTTTGTGTTCGTTAAAAAAAACTTGTAAAAAGAAAAATATAGTTTAATACAAATTTGAAAATGTAACAAAAATTGTAAATCAATAATTATAAAGTAAATTTGATAGTACATATTTGAATTTTTAGTATTAACTAAAAATACATATTTAATAAAAATAAAAGTACATATTTATTTTATAATGAATAATTCATCATTTTCTTTATGTTTTCCAATTTTTATCCATTCGATCCAAGAATTACAATGGAAAATTTTTTTTAAGCGAAATATTTTTTTTGTGTTCTTTGACCGAAAATATTCGACGCGTATTTTTTTCGATATGACATGCAAACTTTTCAAGTAACAAGTGTTTAAACATCTGGAATAGAAAGAATTGAGGATTTTGTAAAATCTTCCAGTTCGTAAACCATTTCTTATAAAACAATGAATTTACCTAAAAATTCACCTAAAAAAAAACAATAACATTTTTAGGTAAATTCATTATTTTATAAGAAATGGTTTACGAACTGGAAGATTTTTAAAAATCCTCTATTGTTTCTTCTCCAGATGTTTGAATACTTGTAGTTTGCATGTCATGTCGAAATAAAAAAACACGAGTCGAATATTTTCGATCAAATAACACAAAAAAAATATTTCGCTTGAAAAAAATTTTTCATTGTAATTCTTGGATCGAATGGCCCATATAGTTTAATAAAAATTGAAAAATTATTAATTAATTAATTATTATAATAATTATTAATTCATAATTTTTGTTACAATATTTCATAAATATTGTTAGTTAATACAGAAAATATTCAAATATGTACTATCAAATTTATTTTATAATTATTAATTATTAATTATTAATTAATTAATTATTATAATAATTATTAATTCATAATTTTTGTTACGTTTCCAAATTTTTATTAAACTGTATTTTTCTTTTCACATGTTTTTTTTTTAACGAACACATAAAGTTTAACAAAATATTTGTTATTTCATTCCTATAAAGTTGGGAAAAATAAAAAAAATAAATGAAAAATAATTCTGCTTAGAAACTAAAGTTTTTTAAATATTTTTTTAGATATTTTTAGCTTTATGTGATAACATAACGAATATTTTGTTAAGAGTATCAAGAAATTCTTACTGCGTTATCCACTGTATACATTTTACGTAATTACATGTGTTATTTTTCAATTTCATATTATTCAATTGATGGATAATGTGTACTTTATATCCTAAAAGCATTTGAGAAACATTTTCTGACCTCATTGTGTTCAAAAACCTAATTATTTTATATTTTTTGGATATTTTCCCATTAGAATAATGCATTTTTAAAGCGTGTTGCGCGCAGCGTCGCTCTAGTGAGAAAATTTCGCACATAGAAACTATAATCACCAAGGAAGGCAAGGTCTACATCTTATGACATTGTAGTCGGCTATGGCTTGGGGGGGGGCTGAAACCCCAAAAACCCCCCTTGCCTAGGCCCAGCATCAACCAAATCAAATTCCACCAATCATTTTGCAGCTTTTTCTAAATCCATAACCGTTCCCAATCAGAACTCGAGATTTCGTGACTCGGTCAAGTTCGCCCAACTTCGACACACTTCGTCTTCGACTTCCGGTGTGTTCGCTTGCTTGTGCTTGCTTGTCTGCACTCTGCCTCCTTCTTCCTCACCCGATCTCTCCTGCCCCTCACATGTCATAAACCGTCAGCAGTTCAGGTCAGGTTCAGCATAACTATAAAACAAATTCAAACGAAGACGTTATCGAGAAAAGTTTGTTCTTTAGAAATCGGAGGTAGGCTTCGGCTCCGTTGAACGTTATTTTTTGAGTTCTTATTATCTGGAGGATAGAAGCTGACTATGGCGTTGAGAAATCGGATAGCAGTTACGGTGAGTCGAAATATTTCATAAAAGAAAAACGGTTTGAAGAGGAACGCGCTCGCAAGGAATGCGTGACCGTTAGGGATCCGTTTAAATACCCTCGACTATCTTTTTAATCGAAAAGCATGCGTCTCGTAATTTCATCAATCTGTTTCTCAAATTCATTGATTGCTTTAAAGATAATTTGTAATATAAAAGTTTTCCTGTATTGTTTTTTACACAAAAATCCTGTTTTTTCATGTTTATTCTTAATTTCCAAATGACTGCTGAATGGACGTCAGGTCAATATGAAAAATTACATCATTGTGTAGGAAAAGAAATAATTCTGCTTACTCAACTTTCAGCATAAAAATTCCTAAATATTCCTGCTTTTTTGTGAATATTTACAAAGTTTTCATAAATCAAAACTAAATAAAAAAATTTATTAATTTAATACTCGTTTTGAAAATTGTTTCTGTTACGAACGCTTGGCAGTTGAAGACATTTTGAAGGAGAATTTTATCAGAAGATTGCAAATGAAATATGTACATCATTTTTTTTTACTGAATAAAATTAATCATTGAAGGTTAACTTTTCTAGTATTATAATTTAAATCTTATTTCTGATAAGACGAAGTTGAAAATATTTACAAATTAATATTTCATCACGTAAATATTTTGTGTTGATAATATTCGGGACTCGGGTTTTATTATACTCTTGTGAATGGTAAACGGTTCTGAGAAATCGCCGATTGGAAACTTTATTGGACTAATTACAATTACAAGTTGAATTATTGTAAATTTTAATTAATTCTATATTGAGCATTTCAATAAAAAAATGATTAAATTTATCTTCTGATACTGATTATATCAACATTAATAAAAATAAAAAAATAAGAATGCATTTTTCTGACAATTTTTAGAATATCAACCAAGAGAACGTGAAGAATGCAAAGTCTGCACTTGACGTACCGAAGCCAACACGAAGGGCCGCATTGGGAGAAATTGGCAACAAGGTAACGATTAACAGAGGTGTTGAGCCAATTCACAAATCTAGTCTGCTGCCTAACAATATTCAAAAGAAGCCTACGCTCAAGCAAAAAAGCATCAAAGAAGTAGAAAAAATATTGGACAAGCCACCAGTTCAGATTGTGAAACCAGTGGTAAAAATTGATATACCTATTGAAACAAAGAAAGAAGTTGATCTAAAGAAAGAAGTAGAATCCTTTTCATCCGATCTACTTGAAGTAGAAGACATCGATGAAGATGACAGAGATAATCCCATCCTAGTATCTATCTACAGCAATGACATTTATTCTTATCTGAAGAAGCTAGAGAAAGAATTCCCCATTAAAAAGGGATTCTTATCGGGACAAGAAGTAACGCCTAAAATGAGGTGTGTACTCGTCGACTGGCTAGTCGAGGTGCATCAACAATTTCGCTTAATGCAAGAAACACTCTACCTAACCATCTCAATCATTGATCGTTTTTTACAGGTTTGTTCAAGAAAACTTTAAATAATTTTTATTTTATTCTCAAATTATTCTAAAAATTTTAAAGTTTAATTTGATTTATGTGATTCTTTTTTCAGTCATTCAGGTCGATAGATAGAAAGAGATTGCAGTTGGTAGGAGTCACTGCCATGTTCATAGCCAGCAAGTACGAAGAGATGTACTCTCCCGATATCAGCGATTTTGTTTACATCACTGATAACGCATACTCTAAGACGGAAATCCTTCAGATGGAAATGCTCATCGTAAGGACCCTAAACTACTCCTTCGGAAAACCACTGCCTCTTCACTTTTTAAGAAGATACAGTAAGGCAGGAAAGGTGAGAATTCATCTGAAGCACACATTTTACAATCAATAAAATTTGATGTCTTTCGATAATAAATTTAATTTGTGAATTATTTATTGTTTCAGGCTCTTGCTATCCACCACACTATGGCCAAATACTTCTTGGAATTGAGTCTTGTGCATATCGAAACTTGCCATTATCTGCCTAGTCTTATTGCTGCTGCTTCGATTTACCTCTCCTTCTTGTGAGTTAATTTTTAAATTTGTTATAAATCTATAGCAATATTTGGGTACTGGAAAGTAATTTTTAATCTAATAAATTAATTATGATTCTAGTGTTATTGGCAATGAAGAATGCGACGAGGGCAAAGCAATTTGGACGAACACATTGAGGCATTACTCAACTTATACCAGAGAAGAAGTTTTGCCCGTAGTTCATGACATCGCCTCCGTGGTCGTTGATGCCGAAAAAAGTAAGTATCAGGCAGTAAGGAAGAAGTACACACTAACGAAAAATATGAGGGTCAGTTTGCGCACAGAACTGAAATCACCAACGATGCTTAACTTAGCAAAAAAGAAGCAAGCTTGAAATGAATTATATGTATAGCGAGGACTCAAACTTTAAGCTAAGAGAATCGATCTTGTGAATTTGAAAAAGAAATAACCAAGGTAACGTTCAATACCTAAGTCTATATTTCTATGCACGTAATTTGAACTGCACACGAAATTGTTTCGTCTGTTGAAACAAGGATTTACTGCCAAGAGGGGAAGGAATTTACCAATCGAGTAGCTGTTATGTCTGAAAAGGTGTATTTAGATTGCTACTTACAATAGAGTATTGGGTAATTTGACTTTTGCGAGAAATATAAGAAGCATCAATATAACTGACAGCTTTTTTTCTATCTCGATTACTTTAGCTTCTGTGTATCGCTAGACGATTGTGAAAATATTTTTTATAAAACAACTAAATATATTAATTTTAATCTGTAATTTGTTTGCCTCATCGACGAGTATGCATGAAAATATTAGTATGATAGTCGTTGCCTGAAGAATCTGTCGCATTGAAATTAGATATGATTTTTAAATAATTTGTGATTAATATGAAAGAAATGACTATTTACGTGAGCGCATATTATTAAGAAAATTGTGCACGCGATCTAGAGTCGCTGTAAGTATCAATGTTTTCTAGAAAGTTAAACTAACGTCGGTGAAGAAAGGCTGGAGATCGTGATCTATCGGTGGCATAAAATGTACAAGGTTGACTCTCTTAACCGTCGTTTTTGAGGTCTTTTTATTTTTCCACTGTTGAAAACATTATTTTCAACAACAAAAAATCTATCGATAGTTTGCTTTCGCTGGCCACTGCATACAATTTTTTTTATTATATTTTTTTTATATATCGTATATTATCAAAAAGTAAACAGACTTTAGGAATATAGAAATATTTTCTGCAATTTAAAAGGGATTAAAGGATGAATTTGATGCGAAATTTACCGGAGTGAGCATTTGAGCTATCCGCTCTAAGATTTGAAGACGATTGTAAAATCAAAAAGTGTAGATTTATAGCAATATAGAGAAAAACGATACTATAAGTAAAGCGTTCCTTCGATTTACATTTTAGTCAATATTTTACGATACGAACGACTGAATTTATTCTAAGAGCTAAACATTTCGTCTGTCATTTTGTAAATAAATCTGTCATCAATCCAAATTTCTGGTGATTTCTTTTATTTCCTTTCTATAGTATGTTTAAAATTATGGAACAGGAAACTAAATATTTAAATATTCAACACGCTTATTTCCAAGAATAAATTTATTCTTGTAAAAATAAATTTCTAAATTTAAAATACAAAAGTTCACAATTTAAGACGTCATATCTATATTCTTTGATGAAAAAATATCCAGTCCCAAAGATTTAGATTTCAGTTCAGGGGGGTACAAAATATGAGGCTCTGTAAAAAAATTATGATTAACAGTTATTTAGATTAAAATTTAATTTGTTTTTAAATTAGAAACACTTACCAACTAAATTAACCGGTAGTTGATTTTGTTGACTTTCAAAGCTCTCTTCGTTTTTCTGTAAAATTAAATATTAGCATTTAATACAATCAAAAGGCAATTTAAACATTTCGAATTAAAATAGTTAGAAGTACCATTCCAAGCTTTTCTTCTGCCTCCTTCTTAATCCAAATTTCAGATTTTCCATTTTCGATGGAACTCAAAAATGCAGTGAAAATATTATGCAATTCTTCTGCAAGTTGGTCGTTATTAAAGTTCAATAACATTTGTGAAACCAAATTGACTTCATCTATAAATTAAAATAATATTAATTAAAAAACTAAAGAATTCGTCAAGTATGAAATAAAAATTGAGATAAAAACCTTTCTGTGTGTAAGTATTAACAACAATTTGATGCAAAGCTCGAAGCAAAGCTAAATCTTCAAAAACGCTTCCTTCCTTTATATTCATTAGCTTTCGTTCCTGCTTCCTACGATTTTTACTCGACCTGTAAGTTCTCCTATAAAAAATTCAATATTTAGAATTTGCAAATTAGACTTAAAAAATATAACAAAAATGTAAATACGTAATATCAATCAAAATACCCGGATGATTTAGAAGCTTGAGAAGTTCTAGTCATCGTAGAACCAGCAACGCTGTTTATTTCACTGATTAGATCACTGAATCCTTTTGCAGAATCTGGTTCATTATCAAATCGAATTTCATTCCTAAGTTGCATTTGTTTAATATAAAAATCGGATCTGATGTAAGCCAGTCTTGTTTTGTATTTACAAAATTCCTCTTTGTTCTTTTGAACTTGGAAAATCAAATCCTTCGCGTGTTCATGCACTCCAGGTTTTATATGAGTCTCTAAAAGTCGGAAGATATTTAAATTGGTAATTTAAGGTAATCTAAAGGTTTAACTAAAATAAAGTTTCATAAACCAACAACTAACCAATTAAATCTAAACGTTTCATGCAGTGCGTTTGTTTCCAAGCATCTCGCCATACTTTTCCCTCGCACAAAACAGCTACAGCATCTTCGGTTTTCTGTAGATAATCCTTCAAAATTTCTGCAGCCTCCTTAAATTTTTTGTCTTCTTTCAATCGAGCCACTAATTGTTCATAAATCTCACAAGATTCTGATAAACTGAAATAATAAAGCAAAAATAATTAAAATTCAACTCAAAATACGAATCTCTTTTAATTATAATACTCCTTGGTAAATTTATACACCTGAGTTTCATTTTGACAACGATAATAATGACTTCTTGATAACTTCCAGCTAATTTATAAGCATTAAGAGCTTCTTTAAGATATTCAGCCTTGTGGAACATAATTCCAGCTTCCTGATATTTCGCTTTGCTCATAAAAAATTCTCCATAAGCTCCTGCTAATTCTTTGTATTCATTACTTTTCGTATCGAAAAAACTCAAAGCTTTCATGTACAAATCGTGTTTTTTAACAAATTCCAAGCATTCGTTGAATTTATCCTTCAGTTTGGATATGTGCTCCAAAGCTTTCTCGTATCTTTTAAGATGCTTGTTGACACTATACTTCATATAATTTTCCTCCAGTTGCATCAAGTGATTCAAAAAAGGAATATACTCTTTCGGATCCATCTGAGACTGCTGAGCAATAAACATCGCCATATCAAAATCGTACATTCCCAAAGCAGTCTCGAATAAAACATTTACATCTACTAGATACAATAAATATTTCAGAGCTTCTTCTGCAGTAATGCATTCTTCTTTTTCTGTAGAACTTGACTTGCTTTTTATCTGTTTCACTTTCCTCAAAGTATCTTCGAAAGCAACAATTTTCTGCTTTTTGACTAAACTGATCAAAATCGGTTGCACGAAACGATTAGAATCTTGCTTCTCTTCCATTATTTTTCTCAGAGTATCGCAGACTTTTTCGACCTTGGATTTCGTACCAATTTCATTTTCTTTTAGAGATTTCTTTTCACATGAAATTGGGTCTTGATAACTGCTGGAATAAGTTGTTTGAGAAACGTCTTCATTCTTGAGCTCGGAGAGCAATAAGCTGAGCCAACTTGCATTGTTGATATCGCTGACGAATTTATGTGCGTTTTCGATAAATGAAGCGGGATTGTGATCGTATATTAAATTTAGATTGATGCGCTGCTTTCGCATTAGATCGAAAGCTGCTTTGTAATTTAGATTGTCGATATGGAATCCGATTATGTGTAAAGAAAGCCTCCTGGGTTGAATGCACTCCAAGTTTCCTCGAGGCATTTGCAGAATCGTATGGGCGTCTTTTGAAATTGCAAGAACCAAGCTCGAACATCTTTCCACCCTTCTAATGCTCAATTCTAGAAAACAGTAGTTTTATTAAAATTTGAAGTATTCTACATAATTAAGAATTAGAAACAAGAAAATTGAGACAAACCGGAAAGCATAACTTCGTTAATGCCATTCTCCCAAGGCTGAAGAGTCAAATCACACGAACTAATCTGCTTCATTCCTTTCTCACTGAGTGGGAAACAAATCAAGGTGTGTTGTAAAGTTGTAAGAAGCAAAAAGTCTGAATGAACATAGAAAGAAGTGATATTATTAGAAACTTGTATTCCATCGATAAATAAACGATGCTTCTGACTGAGAGAAATAATCACATCGTTCTTTTCTATCTTGACAATTTCGACATTGATACACTGCTCGGGTAATTTTACTTCAGTTAAAATGAATTTATCGTCATCTGTGTATCTTAAAACGTTTCCATTTACGACAACATAGGCTGCATTTTTATCTGGAGAAGGAATAACATGATCCACTGCTGAATTCATTTTATATTCTTTTTCAATAAAAGCACGACCACCATCTGTGGAATTTAAGTCCTCTAAACGAATAACGCAAATCATGTAACTGGAATCATTCACAGCGGAACATAAAACGATATCCTCTTTGAACCAGAGAAAGTGATGCAGACTTAGTGGTACACCTACGTTCAAAAGATTTTCATTTCTCCATTCAATGTTATATGTCTTAACAAATTTATATTGCAAATCAGATTCCTTGGAAAGAAAATTAAATTATTAGCGACAACAAAGAGAATTATAGAATATTTTTTTCAGACGATGGTGACTTACGTTTGCATCAATGTAAAGAGCCAGCCGATAATTATCCAAAACGCAAATCACTGCATTCGAATTAATAAGACATTCATTTTTAATATCAACAGGAGCAAAAAGAATAGCATTTATTGCTTCGTTTACTTCCAATGTCAGTTGAGCCATTGGCGGTGGCACAATTCCATCTTTAAAACCCGTAAGCAAGGCCTTTTCTCCATCAATAACACCGACAACAGCTTTATCTGTCAAATCTTTTCCTCGACTATGATCAATTGTCCAACGAAAAGTATAAGTTATTAAATTACTTTGTGTCAGAATTATTAATTTCTTTCCGGATTTAGGAGCTGTACTCCAAGTTACATAAATCACTGGAGTATCCTTATTAAATGTGATCGTCTGCTTTAAATACCAATGGTAATTCCCTTCTGTCCAAAGCTGTAAAATCGTGCCTCCTGTTTCTAAATTTTCAGACCAGACTGTTAGAACTTCTGAATCTGACGACCAAAGTAAGTCTTTTACCTGTAAATTAATTATTTTGTTGTAGTTATGCCAGTTTTGAGTAACAATCCATCTCCAAAAAAAAAAACATCAACATAAAATTTAAACCTTGAACTTCAGATTCGAAGGCAAAGCGAATTCTCTGTGCTTTAATCCATTTTTTTCAAATAAAGCAACGACGTATTTGTTTGGTTGCTTCTGAGTAGTTGCGATTAAATTTCCTGAAGGTTTCCAAGAGATGTTTTCCTCCAATCCATCTAATAATTCACTCGTATATTGCAAGACACCTTCTCGACTAAAAACTTTAAATTGTCGAGTACCAGTTTCATTATTTATAAAGCTGACAGCAAACATGCTGCTGTCACCTCTCCAAGTTATTCTCGGGGTTCCATCATCCGTTTCAGATTTGGTAATAATTGTTGGTTTCACTTTCGCAGCTTCTTTTCCTTCAGAACCATGAAACTGAGTTTCTTTTTTTCCCCAACCCACTGTTACGAACTGCTTTTCTCCAAATTTTGTTGTAAGTAAGTTGGTCTAAAATATAAAAAGTTTGTAATATAGGTACGTATATACAATTAAAATATTACAAATAGTGACATTGAAAAAAATCCAAAGAAGACGTACCTTCGTGATTATTTGAAAATTCACGTCCATAGTAATGACAGTCCCTTCTTTACTAACCAGGACAATAATATCTTGATCTGGACTTATATTCATGCAGTGCAAATTCATTTGTGTATCTTCAAAAAGACAATTTTCAGAGTCTGTAATATCAACACTCCCAAGTTTACCACACGTGGAGGCAAAAAAGATTCGATCATAAGCAAAGGCCATGCCAACCGGATAATAGTCACCGAAATGTTCAAAATCCAAAAAATTTGTCGACTTTTCCTTATCGGAATGTATCAAATTTATTCCATATTGTGTCCAAAAATAAAAATCGTCGTTGTCAGGGTTAACGCAGCAAAAATAAAATTCAAGTTTTGAGTACTCCTCAATGTTTGAATGTTTACGAACATCTTGGTTATAAATCGTTAAATTCCTCATGTTGAATTAATTTTTAAACACTAATATACATTATTTTCATTCAAATTGGCAGTATTGTTATAAACAATAAGAAACAGCCAAAAAACACCGAAACCACGTGTCTATATGTAGTATCACTATTTGATCATAGAAAAAAACTTTCTTTGTCATCCTCGATTAGAGTTCTGGTTATATTACTTCGAGAACGGTTCAACGGTAACGAGAATGAGAATATAACCGAGAATATAATTGAGACTTAAATTCTCTGAGAATTTATGAGAACTTATGATTTTTAAAGATTTTGATGACAAGGGAGGAAATTTTTTATTAATTAAGTGATGAAGTATAATAAAATGTTTTTTGCACTTCTATTATAGTGTATTTATCTATTTTAATGAGCTTTACACATGTAAATGAAAAAACTTTGTCACAAATGTATGCAGAGTATAGGTTATGTTAGTGTCTAACATAACCTGTAAAGTGACGTTTATTATAAGATGAATTTTGTG
>CAJFCO010000087.1:1712716-1730597 GCA_904066015.1 Synergus gifuensis
CCTTAAAAAATTTTAAAAACGTTAATTGATTTTTCTTCTATAGATAAAACACCGCCGGAATACGTTTCAGGCTATCCATTTTGGCTTTCACGAGAAGAGTACGTGCTTTTTGGTTGTGAGTCTTTAGAACAACAAAGGAGAGGTAAAGTTGCTACGTTCGAATAAAAGTGAGCTAAAATCATACCCAAATTAAAATTCCCCTACATAATATCACATAATATCAGGAAAGTAAATGTTACCATTATATAATATATTTTATCCAATATTGTCTATGAACTCATAAATCAAATTGAAGGCAGGACCCGTTCATTTTTTAAGCGCCCAATGAGACGTTTCAAACGTACGTTGATTTTAAAAGAATTTCTATCACGTATTGGAAATCGAATTTGTACAAATTAATAACGTAAATTGCATTTAAATTTAGATTACGAGGCTAATTTTATAGTGCAGTACCTATTTTATGGTCTTAATAAAAATTTTTTTTAAAAGTTTCATTCAAAGCTTTTGATCAATTTGTTATCTTATTTATATATTTGTTTAAATTCTTATCGGATATACCGAAGGTATAGGATCAGAAAGTATGGGTTCTTTAATAATAATTTTGTAAATTAGCTGGAGCTGCGTTTTAAATCTTAAAAAATTATTTTCATTCATACTGTTATGTTAGTTTGTCCTTCAGAGTACACTACATATATACCTTCAAATAACTTGAACCTTATAACTAAGACAGTAAGAATCTAGATATTCATAAAATTTCAATTTTTTGCACCACCCATTTGTCACTTCGATGGCAAACTTAAATTGCGACTCTTTGGCAAGTAGCTTTCTAAATCATCCGATCGCCATTACAAAGATTGAAACTTTTTTTAATTTTAACTAATTTATATTCGTTTACATACCTAAGTTTTATTATTTTTCCAAAAAGAAAATAATATGTTGAAGTGATTTTGATCGAAACTTTTGTTAGACGTTTTTAATACTATTCTTCTATATTATTTTTAAAATGTTATTGTGTATTTATTTAAGACTTAGTTATTTAAGACTAAATACTTATTTTTATAGTATGTACTTTCAAATTCTATTTGCGTTTCATCTGTAGCACATAATTCCTAGTTAATTGCTTGTCAAAACCTGCCCGTTATGTACAGTTTGAACCTGTTAAGAATATGTGATTCGATATACGAAGGTGTAGGTTGTGACGATAATTTTTTGTGTATAAAATTTAATATTATTACTATTTAAACTCAATTGGTGATTGACGAGTTGACGACGAAATATCATGTTTTATTAAATCTGTATTATACATTGTTTGTAAATATGAAAGGGAAGTGGAGAACGTTTGAATCGAAATGTATTAAGTATTATGCGATACCGATCGTAGTATTTCTAAATGCAAAGTTGTTTGCTGTTTTGTAAATTTGTATCGGATGAAACTTGCCAAAAAAATTCTACGGATCGTATGAAGAGAGAGAGAATACAAAAGTTTCTAGTCACGGTAAAAACGATTTAATCGTAAGAGACCTTACTTCCAAGATAATTTATTTGTTTATTAGCTATTTGTAATAATAGATAGTTTTAGAAATTGTGAATCTCTACTTTTTAATTTTACAAAATAATCGATTAATATTACTGTACGTGTGATCATCAAAGATCCCGCTAAGCTGCGAGTTAATTAATTAGTTCGTTAGAGCGGTAACTATATAGGAAATTTATAACTTCACTCATCCGTACTCTACGATGATAATTATCGTGATACATAGATAATGCTTAAATATATAATACATAATCAATGCTTTGTCGAGTAAAGTAAGACCTTGATCATGACTTTATTTTAAACTTTATTTTCCTTTCCTTTTTCTTAATTTTTTTTTATAGAAAATCTGAAATTTTTGGTTAATTATTAAAAATATAAAATTATAATATCTTTTTTGAAAATTCTAAAATATAATAAAAGTCTTGTGCAAATGACATTCATTCTTTATTTTACACCAAGTGTCAAGTCTTACAAAAACTCTCTAATTCCACATTTTTAATAATCACTTATTTTCAACTTGTTTCGATTAATATTTTTTTGTTATTTAACATGTGAATCTAAATATAAATTTCTAAATCAGACAGCCCTATATTTTGTCTTATGTGTTAAGAGCATGTGGTAATTACCATAAGAGCAAATTTAGTTTTCCCAACTTTACGCTCGTAATAATAAATATTTTTTCCTAAAACTATGCCATTTACCTCCGTGTCATACAGATGGAGATAAATAGCCTAGTTTTACAAAAAAATATTTATTATTGCGAGCGTAAAGTTGAGAAAAATAAATTGCTCTTATAGTTCTAAAATGATGGATATTAATTGTTACTAAATTTTTTGTATACATCTTTTTATTTTTTTATTTTCAGGAAACAGATTTTAAATTTAGTCATAAATGAAAAGCTGAAAGTAAAAAGTGAATAAAAATATTTTGTTTGTAAAAGTGGGATAAGAATTTTTCAGAGTAAAAATGGGACAAAATAAATTCTCAAAGCAAAAACAGAATGCCAATACGAACACTGATTAATTCTTTCTGTTCCATTTTTGCTCTGAGAATTCATTTTGTCCCATTTTTACTCCAAAGCATTTTTATCCATTTTTATAAATGAAGTATTTTTATCGACTTTTTACTTTCATCCGCAGAAATTTAGTAATAAAACCTCAACTTTAAATTTTATCTCATTGGCAAAATAAAATCCATTCTTAACAATAATTTCTCTTAATCTAAAATATTTTTGGCAATCAGTATTTCGCAAAGCGAGATTGTCTGAATTAAGAAAAGAGTCAGTTATGAATTGAGTTTCACTTAAGATTTCAATAGAAAAAAACTATAGCTTTTGTCACTTCTTTTCATAGGAAGATGGATCTTCTCTTTCAGTCTAGTATATAAACATTCCTTTGCATCTTTTTCTGATTGCGTTTGATTAGCTACATAAATAGTATCTTAAAAATTAAGTATACATCCAGTACTATACCATTTCTGTAGATCAATTTTCATTCTTAGTTTTTTGAAAGAAGAAACTAATATTTTTCCTCTTTCAGCAAACTTTTCGAAGTATCGTTTTCCATTCCAGATAAAATACCATTCAGTGAATGATCTCTATTCTAAAAATGTTAAATATTACAAAGATGTTTCAAGTATAAAATATTTATTACAAGTGACATTATTACTCGACCTAATTTCTCGAAATTCAGGGCCCATTATTTTCGTAGTATAGAAGTAAAGTGGAAAATTATTTTCGGACATATTAAACGATTATATAGGCAATGTCATTATTTTAACATAGGCTTAACATATTTTTTTCTATAATAAACGCAGTATGAAAATAGGTTTCGAATTGATTTGAGGCAGAATCAAGGTGAAAACCGAAAGACTTTTCGTGAAAGTTCATTAAAGATATTTTTATCTTTCTCCACTTAATGTTAATTTCAAAGTATGTACGTATCTTAGATCATTTATACAAACTATATACAAATCAATATCTATTTCTATACACAATATTCGATATATTTTGAGAGTCTTTTTTTGCAGTTAGAATGCAATAGAAAATATTTCTTGCATTAAAAATTCAGTAAAACTGTTTTACTCGAAATGGGATGAATTTCCAGGGCTATTTGATATTTAATTTCAACATTAGTTATTATTTCAAACACGACAGAAAACGTAAAATTAGGTTAATCATTTTTTGTTACAAGAGAACATTATTTCTACTGAAAGTTAATTTGAAAAAGCGTTACTTCATATCTAAAATTCAGTTTCACTTTCCTAAAAATTCGAGCCCATTCGAACAAGAATTAAGTGCAGAACTCGTAAATAAAAATCGATTTTCCAAGCTGCAATTTCTTTTAGCTCGTTATCAGTCATTATGATTAGCCGCAGATGAAAAAATATCTGCAACAAGTCAGAATTTTCTACTGCATTCGTTTTTCGTTGAAAATTGACTTAGCAACAAGAACTCTTTGCAGGTTCAGCCTCGACTAGATTGAAATCTAAACCACTAGGTCTAGCATAGCCGGTTTTTATCCCGTCCCAACCGTCTTCAATTTTGTATTCGCCAGATAGTATTCTATTATAAACTTCTTGAGTAACGGCTCGAAAAGCTTCTTCAACATTGATTCCTGTTTTTGCACTAGTCTCGACGAGGTGGATCCCATTTTGATCCGCGAAAGCTCGGGCTTCCTCTCTGGAAACTTCACGTAGACCGCCATTCGTTACCAAGTCGAGCTTGCAGCCTACAAGAGCAAATACTGGACGATTTGGCTCAATATGTCTGCGTGCTTCCATCATCCACTGGGGTATGTGTTCAAAACTTGCTCGATTGCAAACATCGTAGACGAGTAAAGCTCCCACTGAGTTTCTGTAGTAAGACTTCGTGATCGACCTGAAGAAAAGAAAAAAACTTAATTCTTGGAACTTTTAGATTCTTTAAATTTAAAAATACAAGAAATATAAACAATTTTAATTATATAGTTTAAATTCATTTTGAAACAAAAACTAAAAATTGAAAAATTTTATGATCATATTATTTTCATTAGATAGCTATATTAAATAGAACAAAATACTTGAATAACTCCCAATTTTAATTACCGAAATCATTATTGAATCTATTATTCATTGACTCCAATTATTTGGGAAAATAAATTCTATAGAATATGCTTACCTAAACCTTTCCTGACCAGCAGTATCCCAAAGTTGAAGTTTGATCCTTCTACCATCTTTAACTTCTATTAGCCTAGCAAAGAAATCTACCCCCACCGTCGGATCCGATAGCTGAAAAATTCAATAAACAATATACAATATTTCAATATATTTTGTTTTGTAAATCAATTAAAATTGTATTTTATTTATGGCAATATATACACTTATCCCACAAAATTTTATCGATTTATACCAAAATTTTGATACAACTATAGCCTTTTCCAAGTGGCGCTATGTGTATCCAAAAAATCTAGCTATTCGTACCGAAATTTTGGTATACATAGTTATAGCCTTTATTTATTAATAATTAAACTAGCTGTGAAGTTTTATCAACTTTTGTGCTCATTCAATGAGCACTTTGTTTCCTGTAAGCAAATATGATTTGCTTCCTCATAGAAGAAGCATTAAGTATTCTTTACATCAGCATAAAATTTTGATTATTTTAGAAGTTATATTCAAAAAATTCATTTTCGAAAATTACACTAAAGCACAACTTTCTTATTTTTCAATGAAATTCATTAATCTTATATGTCAATCGATTCGTCTCGACGTAAGGAACCTTTATTTTCGTTACGTCAGCTTCGAATTTTGAATATTATAGAAGTTATAGTTGAAAAACTAATTTTTTTAAATTAAATAAAACCATAACTTTGTTATTTTTCAATGAAATGAAATAATATTATAGACCAATCGATTCGTCTCGATGCAAGGAACATTTATTTCTTTTACGTCAAGTCAAAATTTTGATTATTTGAAAAGTTATAGTCGAAAAATTAATTTTTGAAAATACAATTAACCATAACTTTGTTATTTTTTAATGAAATGCATTAATAATATAGGTCAATCGATTCGTTTCGACACAAGGAATCTACGTTTTCCTTACATCATCTTTGAATTTTGATTATTTGAGAAGTTATAGTGAAAAAACGAATTTTAAGAAAATTATAAAAGTACACCAAACTTGTAAAATTAAATATTTTTTTAAACCCTTGTAAGAAATTCAACTAGGTATATAATGGAATAACTATGCAACATTTCATCAATTTATCTCTACGCGTTTTCAAGAAATTGCTGGATCGTGACACACACACACACACACTACAAAGCTTCCTCTATGAGGAAGCAAAACATAAAACATTTATTTTTTAAAAATATATAATTATAGGTTAGTTTTTTTTCCAATCTGGCCCGCCAAAATTTTTCGTAGTGCGCATGCACGGCAATTTTTAAATTCCTTCTTCACAATTTGATTATTTTTAAAAATTTTGTTAATTTTATTGGTTTATAAAATGACACAATATAAATTTCAAAGAGTTTAATCACTTTTGTACCTAAATTAACAAGTTTTAACTGAAAATATTCACCAAAATTTAAATAGTCGCGAATTGAAATTTTGTATATGTATAAATTTCAAATTTGGACTGTTGGTCAACTTGATGAACATGAAAAGACTGGAAGAGACAGACCACTGATATATATAATACACTGATATATATTATATATATCAGTGAGACAGACCAGTTCACCACCAGGCAGTCAGGGCGTCAGGCACCAGTTAAGGGAATGTAATACTTTACCATAAGAGCAAATTAGTTATACCAATTATACGTTCATAATAATAAATATTTTTAGCTAATAAGAGTCAATAAACCTTCGTCTCATGTAGACGAAGGTTTATTGACACTTATTAGCTAAAAATATTTATTATTATGAACGTATAATTAGTATAACTAATTTGTTCTTATGGTAAAGTATTACATGCTCTTAAGAAACGTCCTTTTCCGAATTCACATCGTCGCGTCGAGAACAAAGGTGCTATCATCTGGACACGGGAATCCACAAAGTAGTTATGGCCAAAGCACAATGGAGAACTAAGACTAAACCTAAAACCTAATGATGGTTCTATCCTTTTCTATCGTATTGCTCCATTTCTCTTGTCACGTGACCGCAAGAGAGATAGGACAATATGATAGAAAAGGACAGAACCATATGTAATAGGTTAGTTCTGCATTGTGCTCTGGCCTTAAGGCCATGTAAGACTTACCCGATCCCTACCTTACCGACATGTTTTTCTCTGCAACGCTACGTCTACATTTATTGAGATATCAAATTGAAAATTTCTAAAATTGAAGCTAAAGCATTAAGGACATGTGATACTTTACCATAAGAGCAAATTAGTTATACCAATTATACATTCGTAATAATAAATATTTTTAGCTAATAAGAGTCAATAAACCTTCGTTTACATGAGACGAAGGTTTATTGACTCTTATTTACTAAAAATATTTATTATTATGAATTTATAATCGGTATAACTAATTTGCTCTTATGGTAAAGTATCACACGCCCTTAAGGAATGTTTATCTGGTCTTAAATATTGACATTTATAAAAAAAAAATTTTTTCGAAAATTTTTTTTTTATTTTTACAAAAATTTAAGACCAGATAAACATATCTTAGCATATTTTCTTTAATTTTAGACATTTTCAATTTTGATATTTCAATAAATGTACAAGTAAGGTTGCAGAGAAAAAAATGTCGGTAAGGTAGGGATCGGATAAGTCTTACATGGCCTTAAGTCTGTTTAAAGTCCCTCTTGCCTCCGACTAATGTCGCAGGACGAATGGTCCAAAGACCGACACGGAGGTGGGTTGTAATTAAAATGATAAAAATCACGTAGTGACCATTAATAAAGGATTCTTGCTGCCTTTATTAGCGACTGATTTTTCGCCATTAATTTCCTATTTAGATTTAGCTTCTTCTTGGTGCGCGATATCTCACCTTTTTATCGCTTTAATTTTTGTTTGCAGTTCATGCAAAAATAAGGCCGGAAAACTACATATGCATTTCAATGTACACATTTACACCAAGAGAATTACGGGAACATTGTATTAAAGGATATCCAAAACGTTTTTTTCCATGATTTTAGTTGCACAATTTTTTAACGGGGAGATATATAAGTAGAACTCGAGTACAAAAGGAATACATGTGTCAAAGCAATTGTCCTTAGAATGAAAAAGCTATATACTTAAAGATCTCCAAAAAAATTTGGGGAACTTATATCTATACAGTCGCTTATGGTTAATTAATGGTTCATGTTCAACGGCCATTTATTCTCTAATAAAGTTACTGTTGATAACTTCTGTCACTATGTTGATTTCACTTTCGTTTCTCACATTTGCCTTGTTAAATACGTTACTTAATTGTTTAAGGGCATGTGATAGTTTACCATAAGAGCAAATTAGTTAAACCAATTATACATTCATAATAATAAATATTTTTAGATAATAAGAGTCAATAAACCTTCGTCTCATGTAGACGAAGGTTTATTGACTCTTATTTGCTAAAAATATCTATTATTATGAATGTATAATTGGTTTAATTAAGTTACTCTTATGGTAAAGTATCACATGCCCTTAAAAAACAACTTTTTTATGATCTTAAAATTTTAACATTCTTATGAATTTTACTGTGGTTTCAACACAACAACAATTTAATTCGTGCTCCATAAGCACAAGAATAATTTTTTTCTTGTTTGTTCTGAATTTAAATGTCTATTAATTTTATCGTTACTCATGGTAACAGCTTGCTTAGCTCGAGGCTTGGCTAAATAGACGCAAAATGCGTCGTGATGCGTCGCTCCACATGAATGAAATACGACACTTCACTCAAATGATTCATTCATAACACTTAGATAACAAAAGAAGTTGACAAATAATTAACGTGAAATTTGGAACTCATTCTAAAAAATAATGTTTCAAACTTCTGGTTTCTATGCCAGAGAGCAGAAGACAAAAAAAGCACTGCATTGTATCTACTACGTACGTACCTCAGCGAACTTGCCGTCGGTGAAGTATTTCAGGAGAGAGCTTTTGCCAACTGTACTATCTCCAATCAGTATCAGTCGAAATTGATAATCAAAAATTGGTTCCACCATTTTGACGGATTCTTAAATAGGAGTCGACAAGCACGCGTTATAGTTCAAAAAGTCAGCATTTTCGAATGCGTAATCCTGAATTGCGAGATTTACAATGTTCTCAGCTGACCATGGATATGTGTACATAGAACATATTAATCACATCCACGGTACAGACGCAAGTACTATAAAAGAAGTGACAAAGATCACTAGGATGAAATGCGCACTACGGAAACTAACTGACGACTGTGACTAAGTGTGACTGACTAAGTCTGAGACTGATACTGATGATCACTGAGTGACTGAGGACACTGATGAGGCGTACTGAGGTGGACTAAGGTCGCCTAAGTGACTAAGAGGGCTAAGTCTGTTCTATAGGGTTTATGTAACTTTAGGTTGTTGGTTGTATGTATTTGGAAAATATGGTTTAATTATACATATGTAGTTTGAGCAGAGTTTAAACAGATATCACAATGCGAATTCACATGCGCATTTCGCTGCGCATCTAGCAGACGACATACTTGGCAATCAATCAGCTGTTGTGACTACGACGCTATGACTATTGTTACACACAAAGTGACATAGTAAGAGATATAAGAATAGAGGTGAAAGGAGATGAAAGGACCGCTACCTGTCTCGCTCTAGTAACGCGGTTAGAGAGAGACAGGTATAGGTCCTTTCATCTCCTTTCTCTTTCTATTAGGGAGACACTTTCAGTGCATGCATTTTCGCCTCTATTCTTATATCTCTATGGTTGCACGCAGCATCCAGCATGTGGTGTTGAGTGTTGAGACTCCGCAAAGTGACTCTATTTTTCTTAATTTTCCATAACTTTCACTGTTCACACGTTAATTGGCTGTGCTTCTTCGCTACATGTAGTCGCATTTATTCTAGATTTACATACTTGATTATTTTCAATGCTAGGCGAAACTGAATGATATTTTTTAACCTTTTGTGTAAAGCAGATCATTTTTTTATTCTATGTCGTGTATGTCACATGTTTTTGTGCCCAATTCAAATTTTAAGCTGGTTTCGGTATTTTGAATAAGCAATTCTAAAAACAAAGTGATCAAGAATTGTTTTGAAATAAAACATGGAAGAGGAAAGTTTGCTCCAAGAAATCCAGTCTTTGAAGAAGAGTTTATTAGAAAAAGAAACTCGTCTTGCAGAACTGAGATATCAAAAACTAATATTACAAGATAATGGATTAAACAATGAGGAAATTGCCAGATACAGTAGGCAAATTCTTTTACCAGAAATTAGTGTAAAAGGTTCGTGATTCTTATACATCTGAATAATAATTTAATTTTCCTGAGATTAAGAACCTTTACTGAAGCAACTTAAGTTAGATATGTTTATTTGTGAATATAGCCTAATTTAGGATTTAAAATATTTCATTATGATTTTATTTGTAGGCCAAATTCTCTTGAAAAATGCATCAGTTCTCATCGTGGGAGCTGGAGGTCTTGGTTGTCCATCAGCATTATATTTAGCAGGAGCAGGAATCGGACACATTGGAATAGTTGATTATGACAATATCGAGATAACTAATCTCCACAGACAAATATTATTTTCATCGACCGATATCGGTACTCCAAAAGTGGAAGCGGTAAAAGTCGCTCTCAAGAGGTAGAATTTTGTTTATTATTATAGATTATTTAAAAGAGTAGAGACCATTACTAAATGTTCTTTTTATGTCGGTTATTTAATGATATGACAATCTAGACTGAACAACAATGTGAAAGTTACTCCCTACAAGATGCAAATCAAAAGCGACAATGCCTTGGACATCATAAAGAACTACGATGTGATATTGGATGCCACAGATAACGTAGCTACGCGATACTTATTAAACGATGCCTGTGTCATTAGCAAAAAACCTCTAATATCTGGATCCGCATTAAAGTTCGAAGGACAACTTACAGTTTATAATTACAAAGGACCATGTTACAGATGCATATTTCCAAAACCTCCACCACCTGAAGCCGTAACAAATTGTGGCGATGGTGGTGTCCTCGGAGCAGGTATCACAATTTCCAATTAAAATTAAATAATCTCCTTTTAACATAAAATTAATCTCATTTAAAATTAAATTCTAAAGTACCTTGTTTTTAGTTGTGGGAGTGATAGGTGTTCTACAAGCCCAGGAAGCGATAAAACTACTTTTAAATATACCAGAAATTCTCTCTGGTCGTCTGTTATTGTTCGACGGATTAGAAACTACATTCAGAAATGTTCGCTTACGCCCTAAAAATCCTGATTGTCTTTATTGTGGGCAAAATTCTGAGGAAAGCGAATTAATTGACTACGAACAATTTTGTGGGGCGAAAGCAGTAGATAAAAATCCTGATTTGAAAGTCTTAAAAAATTACGAAAGAATAACAGTAGAGGAATATCGAGAAATTGCACTGGAGAAACCACATGTTCTGATAGATGTTCGCACGCCCGAAGAATTTGAAATTTGTCGATTGGAGAAATCGATTAATATTCCAATAAATGATATTAGCAAAGAAAGCAGTCTCAGTATAATTAAAAATGAGATTGATAAAACTGGATCTGATACTTCGAATGGTTCGTACTTATATTAATTTTATGGATAAATAATTTATTAACATTTTATCAAAAATAAATAAAATTCGAAAATTTCTTGCAGTTTTCGTTTTGTGTCGGAGGGGAAATGATTCACAAAAGGCAGTGAGAATTTTGCAAAATTTGCTAACTGAGAAGTTAGAAATCAAGGACATAGCCGGTGGTCTTCATGCTTGGGCGAAAAAAGTTGACCTACGGTTCCCGATTTACTAACAGGAAATGAAAAATGTTCTCTCTATTTTGTTTAAAAATAGAATCATATGTATATTTTACATATTAATTTCTTTTGTAATTGTTGACCCATATTGTTATTTTACCCTATTTTACACTACGTATTTATAATATCGTTTGATATACTTTCTATAAATTATTTATAACTAGAAAATACGTACGATAAATATACACTCTTAATTTTGCTCATCAATATAGACACTAGTTTCGGGACGTTTATAATGAAGGTCAGAAAGACTTCGTAATTTTTCGGCTGCTTGTTCAGGAGTTAAATCGCGTTGGGACTGAGCTAAAAGTTCATATCCAACCATATGCTTTTTAATTGTTGCTGATCTTAGCAGAGGGGGGAGATAAATTCCATGAAAAGTCCAGTAACTATAATCTTTATTCGACATTGGGCCAGTTGGTGCGCCTAAAATTTAAAAATTATTTATATATTATTTAATATTTTACAATAATTTTTTGAATGAAATTATAATGAAAGGGATGAAAAGAACATTAGATTGGTATTATTACCATGCCATCCCATTGAATATGGAAAAGAACACTTGAAAAGATTGTCGTATTTAGTGCAGAGTTTTTTCATAACAACTGCAAGCGATTCTTGTTGGTCTTTACTCAAATTTTGCATTCTTTGAACTTGTTTTTTTGGTAGGACTAAAGTTTCGTAAGGCCAGACTGCCCAAAATGGCACAACTACAAGCCACTCTCGCTCCTCTAATACAATTCGTTCCTTTGGAAATAGATTAATGTATGAATTAAAGATTTTTTAGATTTCAAGTTTCTAACAAAGATTTTTTCTACGTGGAAATAATTCGAACCTTCTTCAGAAGTTCCTTCTGCATATAATCGATAAGAAGAGGGTTTCCTTTTCGATTATAGTAATTAGAGAGTAATCTGTCTTTGGTTTGAGCTTCATTTGGTAAAAAGGAGCTTGCCCAAATTTGACAATGAGGATGAGCATTGCTACATCCCATTAGAGCACCTCTATTCTCGAATATCTGAACCCAGGACCACTTTTTCCCTAAATCCAACATTTCGTTAATCCATCTGATAAATTAAGTTAGATATTAATCTTCAAATTTAAATTCTATAAGAAATTAAAAAGTAGTTCAGTAAACTTACTGTTTGATGACTTCAAGTATTTCACTTGGTTTCATAAGTGCTACAGTGACGTTAGATTTAGGATGAAAGCACATCACTTTGCATTTTCCTCTTGCCGCATCCATGGTGAATAATTCGTCTTCAGGTTTTGGTGGACTTGGAACGTCTTCCAAAAGGGCAGGAAAATCATTTTCGAAAGAAAACGTATTATCATATTTCGGAGTCACCTGAGCAAAATGATACACATTAATTATACAATATTAATATATCTCGTTCAATTCAATTCAAAGTAAAATAAAAACCTGTCCATTTGCTCTAGTGTTTCCCGGACATAATGGATTAGTTGGATCATAATCTGGAAGATCCTCATCATTTGATGGTTCCACTTGTCCTCCCCAAGGTCTTTTCATTCTGTGTGGTGATACCAAAACCCATTCACCTTTCAGAGGATTGTAACGAATGTGCTGATGTTCTATAGGATCAAAATTCTGTGAACTGGCCATCTCGATTTTGGAAATCTGAAAAAAATTAAGTTAATATAATTAATTACTTTAAAAACCGTGCTATACATAGTTGAAAGACTAAAATAACTTAACATTTATCAAATTAAAAAAACTTTTACCTTCCACAGTATAATTCAACGTAAGCGGGAATTGAAAAAAAACTCTTTTCCTTCTGAAGTAAGAACTTTTACTACAGCCTGCTACAGCCTCAGTGAAATAAGAGCATAGAACAAATAATCTATGACTATATAGAACTTCAATCCTTATGATATAGTATAACTGATAAAGAGTAAAGCTTCATCATCAATTGATTTCCTGCTTCAATTTTTTAAGCTTTCAAGTAAGGAAAATTACTAACACATGTTATTACGCACATATGTGATACCCATTTAACTTTCAGTAAATTTGTTATCTATACTTTATTATGTAAATAGATTAACAAATTTATTAATTTATTTTAAAGCAAATTAGATTTTGTTTAGTGACTAAGTACCTGATATTAAAATACATACAAAAAAATTTTAATGTTAGTTACGCGTTTTAAACTGAAAAAAAATTGCTAAAAAGATAAAATTTTATGGAGGAGCTGGGATTTGAACCCAGGACTTTCCGCATGCGAAGCGGACACTCTACCACTGAGTTACACCCCCGATTGAAAGTTCCTTCTAAATATCGCTACATAAATCGAAGGTCACCCATCCACATTCCACAATGAAAAGACATGTTACAATCACAATTAAAACGTCACAACTTGACAACTATACAAATATACAAAGAAACAAAAAAGATGAAATGTTTAAAAAAAAATAAAAAGATAGTTCATTTGACTAGCTCATTCAAAACAATAACTCAATAACAAAACAATACTCACATATTTCAATCAAAGAATATTTTTGTTATAAATTCGAATAAAAATCACAAATGAGAAACTTTCTCTGTCCGAACAATGTTATTTTTATAACAATATAATTATTCATAAAAATTGTGTTACATAAAAAACTTTAACAAAATTTCTAAAACTTGAATTATAAGGTTAGGAAAACACCATAAAACGATACCAGCAGTACATATGTACATACACTCGAGTCTCTCAAAAATCAACTTCCCAAATCTCAAGTTCTCCCAAATGTCAAGTAAGTTTCTCTCAAATGTCAAGTCCGTATTTCTCAAATCCCACTTGATAACTACTGCGCACGCTTTGCGTTCGGCATCTGATTGGTTGCTATTCGCGCGCAATTTAAAATGCTAAAAAATATTATATTATACGCAATACGCATGCGCAATTAATGTGACTATAGAGGATAAAGAATTTCTTGACATTTGGGAGAACCTTTGGCAAAAATTTCTTGACATTTGGGAGACTCGACTCGAGTGTATATGTATTATTATACGATTAATAATTATATATGTACTCAAAAATCCGATTTTAATGACTACGAATGTACTCTCCAATTTTTCAAGGGTATATATAAAATGAAATAATCGAAATAATTAACCAGAAAATTATTATTATTCTTAATCCTTATCCCTTATCTCAAAATTTCAAGTCTGGGCTTTTGGGGGCGGGAGCAAGATGCTGTGCTCCCCCTTTCTGGATTCGCCCATGGTGGATAAAATAATGTTGGTAGAATCGGTAGATCTGTGTTCATTTTTGTTGGCGGTGACATGTTGATTTGGTAACACTGACCTCATGCATATATACATATATGTAGTTATGTATCAACTGACCTGCAGCTGCGAGGGCGAGCTGCAGTATAGCTTGTCTTTACTTGTTTTGTGGATGGTGTTGTGGACTTGTTGGTGGTTCTTGTTTTTTTACTAAAAAAAAGAAGAAGACGATGCCTTGTTTAAGGCGCTAAGGTCAAGCTAAACACCCACACGCTTTTCAAGTGATTTTTGCAAGTCTAACTAGAGCTAAAAAAAACTACATAACTCTAAACCTCTGTGTTTTTATTTGTCAAATTTGGCGAGTGTTTTACCGTGTTTTTGGAGATAAAACACGTTTTCATAATGGCAGATTTTGATGCTATTTATGAGGAAGAGGAGGTGAATGAACAAAATCTGGAAGAACATTATGTGAGCATGGTGCCGGACCCTATAATAATTCGTGGTGGTGGCAACATGACAGTGTAAGATTGAAACTATTTTACTTACTTCGGTTCTTTATTCTCGAATTAATAATATGTGATACAGATTATCCGTTACTTTCGAATTTAAACTCCTTAAAAATGAAAGCATGCAAAATTCAAGGACACGTTTTTATTTAGAGAAATATTTTCTTTGTTCCAATAGTTTCCTTTTGTTTAATAGTGGGACTTTCCTCAAGGCTTGTATTTCTCTTATTTTTATCTGTATGTATAAAGCATTTTAGTATGCAGACAATGTCTCAACTCACGGTTGTTCTTATTTTTTTGGAGTTTACAAAACCTTTGTTCTTTATCCGTAATATCTTTAATATCTTCAATATTTATGCAGATTTGGACTCAGCAATCGATTCGAATCCGAATTTCCAAATGGATTAGTGTCACGTGTAGCACCAGAAGAATTCAAAGCAACAGTAATGCGAGTAAACAGTGTCCTTAAAAAAACTCTACCCGTAAATGTTAAGTGGCTATTTTGTGGCTGCGTTTGTTGCTGTTGCACACTAGGATGTTCGTTATGGCCTGTTATATGTTTAAGTAAACGGGTAAATATATTTTCTTTATACAGATCTCCGAATTAGAATTTTAAAGATGTTTATTTTTTAATGTAAGTGTGAATTTTTATTTGTTTTTAATAGACACAGCATTCGCTTAACAAATTGTTAGAATGGGAGAACAGCAGACTCTATAACAAATTAGGATTACATTGGAGATTAACCAAACAAAGATGTGATAGCTCCTCTATGATGGAATACGTAAGTTAGGAAAGGAAAACCTATACACCCCCGTTTTTTAAATTTCATCAATAAATCTAATCGTTCTATTTTCAGGTTCTCCTAATTGAATTTATTCCCAAAATTCCACTTTACAGACCGGACTAAAGAACACAATCCATGACTTTTTTTGTGCAATATACTGAAATAAAAGGGTGACAGCAACTTCAGATCGCATATACTAACGAAATATCTAGTTTGATGTTAAAATTTGTGAAAAATACACATTTTTTTTGTAAATATCATGTATAGAAAACATAGTATAATTATATAGAAATATAATTTGTATTTAATTTTGTCGTATTACGCGAGTTGTTTAGGTTCCTTTTATTTTGCGCACAAGGCTAACTTTCGGATAATAGGATTTTTTAATTTGGTATTAACTGTCTACTTTTAATTAGGATCACTGAGGTTTCATGTAATATAATCGTATTTAAATAACACGAAATCAACAACTTGGCAAGTACTTTATAATTACTATAATTTATAATATATTATAATACAATTATAATACTTTATAATTGGCTCTCCATACCTTGAAAGTTAATTTTTCAAGTTAAATTTAAAAGATACCACTTCAAGAAGAAATCTTTTTACAAAAATGTCATTTAAAAATTACTACAATCTCGGTGAACAAAAATTAAACAGAATAGTAATAGGTATATTTTAAAAACAGATATCTACAATCTTTATCTGTTATGACACATATATATGTTAATTTTGATATTTGTTTATTTAAGAAATAGATTTGCTCACAACATTTTACTCTATTTTAATTTTGACTTATATTAATGTTCATAGATTTGGAGTTCATAAATTGTTTGGAATATTGAGAAAAACTTAATTTATAATTAATTAAGCAAAGTATTTTGCCCATAACTAATTTGCTTACATACAAGTGTGTTTATTTGTTCAACAAGGATACGATGTGGAAAAATGTGGAACTATAATTTCTGCCACGTTTATAACCTGGGAATATCTCAGAGTACAAACGAAATGTAGCCAATTGCAAATTTTTTCTCGGCTCTTTAGACACCGAATGCTATTCTACAACAAATGTTAAAAAGAACAGTTATTTTAAAAACTAACTAGAATTTTTTCAATTATATGAGGAAAGTATTAACATTAGTTTCGTACTTAAGAGAATAAAAAAATACATCTCAAATAAACGACGAATTAACTTTTGGATTAGCAAGAGTAATTTTAGAAATTAACTCAAACTATCCCGATGATATGCGATAATTACTTGCAAAATTCAAGTAGTGGTAGTGCAAAAAATATCTAAAATCAATGCAGTGACAAAAACGTCCTGCCGATAGATGATTTTTCCAGTTTCCGCGTATTCAATAAAATAAGAAAATCGTGCCTTTTACTCGTGAATTTATGTGAAAACATATTCAGAGTAGTTCCTACATTAAGTTTAATATTTTATACAGGGTCTGTTGCAATAAGGTGACAATTGAAGTCAAGATTAATTTGCTATAAGGTGAAGACCAGAATTTTTTAGTTTATCTTTTGTACGAATCTTGCCAAGATATTTTCTCGGTATTCTTAATTTACGAGAATGTTAATCAATGTATTAAATCATTAAATGATTTAAGAACATTTTTTCTCGCATTCTGGTTTTCGGGCAATGGATCCTATATAAATTTTTGGCATGATACATTTAACTATGAAATAGTAGGCTGATTACTTTCGCCGATGACGGTCAACTTGCGAGTGTGCACTTTAATTTCGTTACAGGGCAATTATTTATGAAAATATGTGATAAACAATAACTAGGGTAAATACAAATGCATAATTATTTCAATCTTTAAAGATATTTGTTCTTTATTTCCTATCCTCATTATTGTCACTTTTATTTAGAAAAATAAAACAAAAAAAAATTTTTTTTTT